>VWPU01016965.1:100000-165000 GCA_013398955.1 Callaeas wilsoni | reverse complement strand
AACAGAGCTGATTAAGTTGTCTTGACAGAAATATTTTTATGATAGCAAACAAACTTAGCAGTAACCATTTGACAGCATTATTTATTAATATGATAAATGAATTGTGAGATGTGTGATTGTGTGATGATGCATTCATTTAGTTGTTCCTTTTTTTCTTTTACTAATCTCTGTCATGTTGGATTTATAAATGGAACTGAGTGACCTTTGAAACTGTGATGGAAATGAAGAGATAAACACAACTTGAAAGGACAAACCAATTAATATAAATGTGTTACACATAAAGAACTGATTTCAATCAATTGCTATCTGTGTAAACCTTTGGGCACTTAGCTGAATGAAATAGAGCAAACAGATTATGTGACATAGGGACAAAACATCTCTTTAACTCTTTTATTATGTAGTTGGGATGTCATCCAAAATCTACAACAGCAAGAAGAAGGTGTATGCTACATTGTGGTACAAAGTCCATTGAGAAGTTACAATCCTTAAAGATAAACTTTTTCTGATAATCAGAAAGCCCTTCTGATGGTATTCTTCTGCATTTTGATGAATATTTAAAAGAGCATCTATTTAATTTGTTTGCTGTTTCCAGCACTTTTAATTGAACTTCCAAAACGCTTATGCAGTATGCTTTTAAAATGTCTTAATTCAGGAATTCCTAAATAGCATATTCATTTCTTCTACAGTTGCCTGTAATGATGAAAACATTTATCACCCTGAAATCAATACAAATGTCCTGGGCATCCTTGTTTAAGAAAATTACAACATCTCTCACAACCTTTTTTATTTTTTCTTCTTTTTTTTTTTTTTCCTGAAAAATGGAATCTTTTGTTACATGCATTTTAAACTACCTGCACATATTGTTCTCTTTATAGGCTTAATCAGAGAATATGATCAATTTAATGTAAAGGTTTCAAAATACCGTCATTGATGCACAACAAGGGAAAGAAAAAGACTTTTAAAAAAAGCAATACAAGCTTGACATTTTAAAACACTTGCGTTTGAAGGACTTTTCACTACTAATTGATTTTTAAGAGTTCTGTGGAAAAGTGAACTCAGAAATGTTTGGAAGTGCCTTGGCAGTGTGCCAGAACATTTAGTACAAAGCATAACTAGACAGTTTCTGAGGCCTTACTACAACTGAAAAGATATGTTCTTTGCCTTTTCTAATCTAATTTGGAATCCCAGCTGTACACTTACAGATTACGCTGGGTATTTTCAGTATCTTGTGGACATCTTTAAATGATCAGTTGGCACAAGCCAAGAACTTCCCTGCTGTCACAAACAGGGTTAGGCAACACAAGGATTTCAGAAGTGAAATTTTCCTTAAATTTCCTAAAACAGTCTATAATAATGAATTGGTGTTCATTTCTTTATTTTAGGCAGCATTTTGATTGTATTCATCTGCTAATGCTGTTTTCTAGCATGGATTGACTGGGCAAAAGTCTGTCATATCTATTTGTCTTTAGGGACTTAACAGTTCTGAATGGAGTGAGAAGGAGGGCAGACAATGTCTGATATTTCATAATAATTTTCTTTAAAATTACCTTTTAGCTCCAATCATATGACACTGCCTATTCTATAAGACTTTAGAGTTCTTTGTTAGTTGACTGAAGTTGAGACAAAAATCCTCCTTTTTTTATTTTGTGGAGTGTGCACTTTGAAAACCTACATAGACAGCTGAAATATTAATGGAAATGACATCCATTCTGTTTTGGAAAAAGAGCAGACCAAATGATAACGAGTAACATTGACCAAAAGCAATCACTTTAAAAGGATACTGCTAAGTATCTGAGAAAAATGATTCCTTTGACTAGTTGTTTGTCAGGCCCTGTGTGGTTTTTATTGATTGCTCTTGAATATATAGCCCCCATGATTGAAAACGCTGCTGGTAATGTCCTTCTTTTTATTGTGCTGAGAGTATCTTATTGAGAATAATAAGAAAGAAATTTATACAGGAAACAAATACACCTTGGAGCTTTAAATTAGCCAAAAGTGGTCTATAGATTACCTGTGATATTCATTTTCTAGCATGTCTCCTTTTCTAAAGCTAGTATTTAGAATTAGATGACAAAAAATCAGGTCTTAAAAGTTGCATATTAAGTATTGTTTATTATGTGGTTTGTTCCCCCCTTCTCTGTATCTGATCACCTCTGTGGAGCACTGTAATTCATCTTCTGCTATGAAATATACTAAGTTTGAAATGAATCATAGATAGGAATTGAGCTGGTACTATTTCTTACATATGAATATTTTATCTATGCAGCTAACTTTTTTTTACTCCACAGTGGAAGATTTCATCTTAGTGTGAGTGGCTGGCAACTTAAAATGCCACTGGTCTGTTTAAATGGGCACTTGGTTTGGGTGCTCAAAAGAATGAAGACAGACACAGGAATGGATTTAAGCAGCAGGCTGCAGTGTTACTGACAACACAAGATTCTGGAACAATAAAAATCTTCCCAGACTCTCCAGCTACACCAGCACCCTAGAGGATGGAATAAAGTGTGTAGGACTCAGTCCTAGGCCTCAGTTCTTCTTTACAAGGTCTTTGAGTATGCCTCTCTCCTTACTTCTTTCCATAGCAAGGCAAAAGTTAGCAAAGGGAGACGTGCCTTTTCCAGTTACAAAAGTTTGCCAGCAAATTCTGTGTTTCATTTATTATTATATGCTTTACTAGCAGTCCTCCAAAGTTAAGAAGGAATAGCTAGGGCTTTGAGTTACTTCCAAATTTTCCTGTCAATTGAACTAAAACTCCAAGATGCTTTAAAATCCATTAGACTCCAAAGGGACAAAAATCCTTCATGACTCTAGTAGTTAGTAATTGTTCAGTCAGTCCTGAGGCATCCTCAGGAAAACAAAAACCAACCTGACATCTCTAGTTCCCATGCCCCTGTTACATGGAGGGAGACTGAAGAAGCAGATAAAAGCAGATAAAAGATCTGGATGGGAAAAGAACTATCCAGAAGTTTAAATTAACAAGATGGAGAGCTTTTGAAAGAAAAATCCATCTCTTTTCCACCTCTAGTCTGAAGCGCTTGATCTACTTTCCCATCCTGAGAAGTGAAAGCACGTGTTACTATGGATAACGTATCTTCTGTCTATTCTATGGAACTCACCAAAAGTCTTCACTAGACATCTCCTTAAGGCAATTTCACAAGCCTCAGGTCCAGGATAGTCGTATTAAATCTCTTCTGCCTTGCATTGCTTAGTTCTTTTCTCCTATACACTTCTATTGCATTAGGTCCAACATTTTTTCTGGCGATTGAGAAACCAGTATCTTTCCTTCTGGAATCCATATAATGCTTATTTGGTTCATTCTGGCTTAGGAATCCCCATTCATTTTATTTCCAGAAATGTGCCGCATCAAGACTCTTTCAAATATACAGGATTTTCAACTGGTTTTGTATGTAAATAAGATTTAGCAGTAATTTATTGATATGAAAGAGAATGCAGGTACTTTATTTATCCATAAAAGTGGCTTATGGAGTAAGGATGCCAGCAAAAAAATTTAGCTTTTTGTGTAGTGCACTCACAAACATGCTCAGTCACTTTTGGGTGAAGTATTGTGTCATATGGATACTGTTGCTGGTTTACTTAATCTGTAAACCTTGATGAGACCACCCTGGCCACACACAGACTGTAGTCAGGTGCCTGTGCACCAAGATCTCTCTTACCAGTAATTTCTAACGTCTGTTTCTGCACAAAGCCAGCCTGGATGGCCAGAGCTGAGCTAGGATTGAGTAAAGACCTGCCTTAGTTCTGATACTGAGTAGATGCTGAGGATCCTCCTACAGAATACAGGTAAGTGGTCCTGCAGGAGTCATCTTAAGTGTGGCTGTTGGTACAGCAGTGCTAAACAGATGTCACAGACATGGCAAAGAATAATGTTCTGCAGTCCATGCATTTTCCAAAATAGTATTTAAATATCCTGTAATGATTATATAAATAGCTGTATACAAAGTCTAGGAGCCAGTAAAACTTGAAGTTGCTTGCACACGGTATCCTTGATGCTCACACGTATCAGAAGTGTCCCTGGGCACAGACAGCTGCTGCTGTACCAGTACAGCAGTCAGGCTTGTACTGGAGTCTCATACTCTGTGATGCAGGATTGAACTCCTTGGTGCACTCCTTGAAACCTGGACTGGAAGAAGATGCACGAAAGCAGCTCTTTGTAGAAATCCAGAAGTGGCATCTAATGATTGGTGGTGGTGGGAAGTGGTGGGGAGGGAGAACTAAGGGAAAAAGAATGAGCAAAAGAAAGCTCAGACTGAGAAAGCACAAGTTAGTTAAGAATACATTGAGTATGCTTCTTTTGTTTTGTGACTGGCCAGCTCCTCTCTCTTACTGCTGTTTGCTGTGAGGTTTGCATGGAGATGTACCCAGGACAGGCCAAGACTCTGGGTTGTCTGTCTTTCGTTTATCTTTGTATGGAAAAGCTGATTTGCCAAATTAACAGATGCAACTAGGGATGAAATTAAATCTACTTTATTTGCATTTTCTGAATTTTTTCATGGACAGGACTATATGCGTGACCTCACCTAGAACTGAATTTTTGGCCATGACATGCTGACCCCTGTTTCAGTACTGTAATATCCTCTACGATGTCACCACTTTCTTCCTGTTTTGCTGTTTGTGACTCGTATGATACAATTTTTGCAGTGTCGTGTTTCCCCTCTGTCTCCCTTCATCATGCCTTGATAACTATTTTGGGAAAATAGAATGCTTTCCTATTGCAGTAGCGGTGCTGACAGATGTCAGTTTATCAGATAGGCTGTGTAGAGCAAAGCTTGGCACTCTTGTAGCCACATCATTTTCTGCAAAATTCTACTTTCAGTTTTGAAAGGGATTTTGTTTTGTTTTTGTAATTATGTTCACAGCTGAAATACAGCTGTATTTTCTTGTGGAGCCAGGAAGAAGAACACAAAAAGTTTAAACTGATATCCAGCTTATGATAGATGGAAAACTTAATGAGATGCAAGTGAGCTTGATAACCTGACAAAGAGTGGAAAGCTGGAGAATCAAGATGCAAGTCTTCTTCTGTGCCAGTATCATGATAAAAAGATGATTTGTGCAGAACTCTCTTACAGGCCAAGGACTGTTTTGCCGAATTATCTAGGGTGAACAGAGAAAAATAATTCAGGATTTATTGTTAAAAATAACCATCAATTTTTCATCAGTGATATTCTCTGCTATGAGTCATAGCTGAGTGTGTTTGTATGGGAGTGGGAAAGTAAGGATGAAGAGTATTTTATAGACAATAATGTATTAATGTTGCCATGGATTTTGTGTCTTCTGCTGCAGAATTTAAGAGTTGTCACCATGGAGTTTGTTCTGTTGTGTGCTGCAGAGGAGGCAAAGGACCTGTGTGATGGTGGCTTGCTGCAGTGGACATTAGCTCTTTGGTTTTAGGACTTTAGGTAGTAGTGGTGAAGATAATATTTTGTTTACTAGCTAGATGCAATAGTCAGATTGCATTACTGCTTCTTTCCAGATGAAAGGGAAGTAATGGTGAAGTTAAGCAAGGAGTGAAATCTTAGATATGTAAGAAGTAGCTGGAGGTAATTTATAACAATTTGTCTGTAGAAGGATCACCTTAGACAAAAGCGGAACCAATAAGCTTTTGAAAAATATGGAGTTGAAAATTTTATCTATTAATTATTTCATGTTTAGATAGAAATGTTCCGTTTCCTATTCAAGTGATGAGCAAGTTTTTCTTCATTTTGTCCATTGTCATCTTTAGGTTGTGTTGCTACCACTTGGAAGGTTATTGCAAAATGTTGTTCAATTTTTGTGCTGTAACATTATCAAAAATTAGGTGGAAATTAGCTATATATTACCTTTTATATGGGAAGGATTGGGAAAGACTAGTATATAGCTAGTTTTTTTAGAACACCTGCATTTTAGAAAATTAATCTGTATCTCTGACTTTTACCAAGATTCCATGTCCTTCCCAATAGTCTTTGACAGTTTATTTTAAAACAAAGGCCATAATGAGAAGTGTTTGCATTTCTTTTCTGCAATCATCATCCAAAATAGTTATAGCTGTTAAAAATTGGTCTTAGCATTATTCAGATCACATAAGACTTCCTTTAATTGGCCCTTAATAAGCTTGGTTTAACTGGGATTTAAAGAAAGAACAGTGGTCATTAACATTAGCCAGATTAAGACTCTGTTAATTACCACTGAAAGATAAAGTAATATGCAAAGATGGGGTCTAAAATATTCTTGCTCTTAAGCACCCAAGGAAGTTGAGAAATTTCTTGCTAACTGAAATGAATAAGTCCATAGCTCTTTCTCTGCAAAGCTTAAAAAAGACAGAAGAGAGTGAGAGTACAATTACTACATTTAAATGCTCTGACTTAATTAGTACTGTGTATACAACTATACTTTCTGTTTTATTGGTTTTTTTCTATCCCTCAAACATAATTAATGATTTATTTCAAGTATTTGATAAGTTCTGCAAGAATTTATCGCTTCCTGGCCATTAATCTTTTGTATAGGCAAACATAGTCTAATATGTATTAATATACTGATGTTTAGGCTTTATATATGAATATCAGTATACAAATGTACCTTAATGTGCATATTAATCCATGTTTATACATAAATAAAATATATAAATATATGTCACATTTATATATGTATATAACACCCTTTTAAGTAGAGAATATTTTTCTTGTTGCACAGTAGCAATACAATCAAAATATTTCAAGCATTGTAAGCAAAATTTTAAGAAGATATATCCCTATAATAATGACATTTTTGTGATGTCACTATAAATAGTTTAAAGCATTCCTCAGTCATGACAGTCTCTCAAGTATCAGCATGACATAGTATTTCCACTTTGCAGTGGACTTGTGGTGAATTTGTCAGGGTGTCCTATCCATCACAGCACCCATCAAAGGAAAGTTCAAGAAACTGACAGCGGGCAGATATAGAATCATCTTCTTCTGTGCATGAATAGTTTCTGACTAGTCGTCATCAGTCTGCAAGGATTTATAATCTGAAATGAAAAATTTTTAATCTCATATACTTGTTTCTTTTATTTAATGTAACGAGAGCTTTTCCTCACTGTGATACTAAGTGATAAGTTCTGGTTTAAACAAACTGCTGTTCTCAATTATTTCCATCTGTATGATTATAAATATTTTAAAAACAAGTAATTCTGTCTCTTCCAGAAAGTGATATGTGCTGATATGTTGTATATCAGTTTCATGGAATATTTTCACATTCTTGTATAGTGAGAAGGACTAACAGTTGTGCCAAGCTTACTGTTATGTATTCTCATATATTAATGATTTTTTTCAACTTCCATCTCTCTAAATAGACTGGTGATCTTAATTTAGAAAAAGGCACTGGTGATATATTTTCTACATTTTATTTCTACTACTTTATATAATCTTCAATTTTCTTCAAACTGCCTCCACAGTGAACAGTTGTTCAACAGCCTCTCTCTGTGATATTTATTTTCTTTGGAGATACAGTCATATTAAAAAAAGATCAGTTGGTAGGGAAAATAAATCCACGTATTCCGTTTAACTCCATTTAGTACTCAAAGATGCTGGAGTGTGTTAGTCTAGGACTTTCTTTTTTTAATTGTTTATAACAATGTAGTTAGTTGAAGTATGTATTTTTTAACGATAAATGATGATAAATCACTACAACATGTTGTGGTTTTCTGTTTGAAATTTTATGTAGTTTGTATTACAGCTCTACTTTTTCCGTTAGCAGATAATAACAAACCTGTGATATTCCAGATGTACTGTAATATTTTCTAAATCAAATAAATCAAATCTGCATTGTTTCATCAGTTTCTAAAGACTATGCATATAACATTTAAAAATTAAGTAAGTAAATTAAAAAGATCACATAGCTACATGAAATTACTCGATACCTTTTAATATACATCCTTTAATTAAATTAATCCTTTAATTTAATAATTTCTTTAAATTATTTTGAAGACTGGGTTCTCACATTTGGAACCCTGAGTTAAGGATGAGTGGCAGATTAGAGGGTTAATCCTTAAGTCATGTCTTATGTTGTATTTTTTGAATATAGAACACCTGCAAATGCAAAAGAACATTTCTCATCCATTCATACAGAAAGTGCTACTTGTAGAAGACTTGGTCCCATGTGGACATTCTTATCCTCCCAAGGGTGCACCTGACACCTCCTGTGCATTCTTTCATGTACATATTTCTCAGATGATAACCACGGGCCATAAAATCTGTTGCTTTTAAAATAACAGGAACTGTGTTAACAAAAGAACTTACCAAACTTATTGTCTTAAATAAAATAATTGAAAAACAGGGCCAAAGAGGAAGAAATATGCTTTAATCGATAGGCTATTTTTACATGTGAATGGAAATTTGGATCCATTCTATTGGATGAGATACAAACTTTATTAGCCTAAACCAAGTCAACCTCATTCCTTTATTAAATGCAGATTTACTCTTTGTAGGGTGTGCAATAATCCCTATTAAATTTCTCGTTCATCAGTTCTTGCCAAAGCCGGCCAGCATATTGTCATTGTACCCTGAATACTTGTGCTCAGAGTGCAGCCTTTGCTATGGAGCTGTCTGTGTTCCCTGGGGGCTACTTCCACTACTTACATATGGGAATGAGGAAGGAATCAAGATAAGATCTCATCTGCAGACCAAGAAAGTTTTAGAGAAACTTTGCATGCTGCTGCTTGCTGCTGCTTTTATGACAGAAGAGATACTGAGAACAATCTTTGTAGGTGAGCTTTGGGAACTTATTAGTTTGCCCTAAATGTAGAGGCTCAGCAAACTTTTGGGGGAATCCAGTGCCAGACGTAACCTGTCTACTGACCCTACATTTTTCAGAAGAGTTTAAGGTATTTTCCAGTATAAAAAGATAACTGTGCTTTGTCAGCTTAAGATTTTCCAAACCGTGCAAACAAGTTTACACGTGTAATTCATGTGTAAAGAATGTATAAGCAAACTTCTTTCCACTCGTGCCACAAACTACAGTACAATCAATTGATTCTTTGTACTCCACATGGAGCATTTGGCTAGTGATAATTCATAATAGTCATTAAAATTAAGAGTTTCACTATCATGGCAAGTGGAATAATCCTTCAAATAGAACAGGGTAGTGAGACAACTTTTCCTAAGAGGCATAAATGATGCCATTGAAAAAGAACTGATTTGGATAACTTAAATACTAAAAAAAAAAAAATCATTGTTTATAAAAAGAAAAAAGAAAAAAAAAACTTAAAAAGGACTACCTCAAATGTTCCTCTTCACATTTTCTTCTTTCCAATCTCCATGGTAAATACCTCAAGCACTTGCCAGTGTACTCCCTCAATGAAGAGCAAAGCTGAAATCTGTCACAAATCATACCTAGCTGCCAGAGAAATTCAAAGTGCTGTAAGCACAAGTGCCAGGGGAGCTCTTACAGCGATGCTGAAACCATAATGCAACATTCACAACGAGATCATTGCATCATAATCTCCTTCTGAATGTGACTCCCTTTGTGTGTCAGGTGTTTGCATGTCAGAGGGAGAAGAAGAAGGGGATTGTGAGTTTAGCACAATCTGTTGTTCTGTATTAAAGTTTGGGGTTTTTATAATATTAAAAATGACCTGTTTTTATGTAGGATATTCCAAAGGCTTCCAAGCTAAACTGCTGCCCTCTAATCCCCTCAATACAAAACACTTTTGTTAGGAATATTCCTGTTTTCATTTCAGACAAGCTAGTTATTTGGAATTCTCTCTAAGCCCATAAGCTTACAAAAGTTAATATATATTAAAAATTATATTTATTTTCAGTATATGCACCACAACTATTTTAATTTTCTAAGTGCACAATCAATATTTAAATGAAGAATATTTGATTCTTTCTCAGCTGTATCAGCTTTGGAGCAGAGTAAGTTTATGAAAATCCATGGAGGGCTTTTTTG
Organism: Callaeas wilsoni; assembly: GCA_013398955.1. Taxonomy (NCBI): domain Eukaryota; kingdom Metazoa; phylum Chordata; class Aves; order Passeriformes; family Callaeidae; genus Callaeas; species Callaeas wilsoni. The sequence continues at coordinate 155,076 of VWPU01016965.1, read as the reverse complement.
CTTCCCCAGATTTACAGCAGCATAAGTGAAAGGAGAATCAGGGACATACATTACAAAATGTCATTTACATTATTTAAACATCCATCAGACCAGCCTTTATTTCATGCAGTCATGCTCACAAAGTATATGGAGGTTGTTCTGGGTTTTTTTGAGAGCTTATCAATATAATCTAAGACCTGAATGTATGTCTTCAAAAAAAACTCAAGATACAATGACTTTAATAGTGAAGAAAGCTGGCAGCAGGTTTGTTCAGAGATGTGAGTAAAGCTGAACATGTAGTGAACATCCCTCTCGCTTGACTGCCACCCAATATTATTTTAATCATTAATTTTGACTATAAAAAAATATGTTTGAGTCACTGTGTTATGCAACTGAAAACCACTTAGAGTTAATGGTAAGAATAAGACAATGGATGAGAGTATAGAAAATTTCACCAAAAACCCAAAATCTTACTTCATTTGTCTTTCTGCATAATTCGTTGTACTGCTTTTATGATCAAAATATAATGGTGATTATCACAGAAAAAAAAAAGGAGAAAAAAATGTCTGGGATCAGTCCTGTTTAACTTATCTAACGAACGTCATAAAGCGCTGAAGTTTGGAATCCAGTTATCCACAGTTGAAAAAGAGATAGATATCCCCAGTGTGGGATGGTGCGTATGTGAATTGCTGTGTACAGCTGACTGCCCGTTGACTATAAAGGGCATGAGGCAGCTGGTTACTTATATTGAATATTTTAGTGAAGTGAATTTAGGTCCAAACACCTTATAGCCGAGTTGTGTGTCCTGTACTAGGAAAAGGATTAGGCAGGGCTAATGTAGTTGGTATCTGTATTATTTATTCTTTAGCTATCAGAAAAAAAAAAAAAAGAGAAATAGTCAATAAATGTATTTTAGAAGATTAAATATATCTGCTTAGATCAGTTTCAGACCTGTGATCTGTAGGGCAGAATTCAGCATATACTTTGCTTGATGTGTGGCATTGGGCATGAAGCAAGAAGCCAGTGTAAGTCCCACCAAGCTGGGTGGTGTGATCTCAGAACTACTGGTCTAGTCAATAAAGCATCTCTAAGGAAATATGGTCAATATGAGTGACTCAAACCTCTTTCTCCTATCTCCTGTGAAAGCATGTTATTTGCCAGTGTGGAGGGCCTCCCTCTGTGTTTTATCAATGCTTTTTCCTACAGTCTATTTAAAATGTAAAATGTAGAACTTTATCTTGAAATGCCTCTGTTTTTAACTTAGCAGAGTAGATGGCTATCATCAGGAGTGCAGTTGTTGGAGAATTTAAGGGTAATTTAAGTATCTAAGTCCCCAAGTACAGTCTGAAAATCCTGCCAGTCCCTTTACAAGTCTATGAAGGTCTGTGACAGCCCAGAGGAATGGAGGTACTTTTCAAAACTGCTGGGTACTTAAGACCTAGAGTGAGAATCATAACAGTTCTGAGATTTTCTTGTTGTTGGTATTTCTGCCCTGTCTAGGTCAGGTAGCTTCACACTTCTTTTTTTTCCTTTTCTTCTTTTTCTTTGAATTCTGCTGAACCCCTTTCTTCCTGTGCAATTTTTTGTATATATGAGTTGCCTTCAATTCTTTTATGTCTGCCAGCTAAAAGTTAGGTATTGTGGTATAACTGTGCCTTTTCTTGGACCTAAGGATAAATGCCAAAGAGCAATGATGGAAAGAAGAGAGAAAGAGAATAAATAGTTCCGCATGCCACTGAAACTGCATGGGGAATTTAGGTAGGCAGAATGCAATTATGCATTTGGAACATAGCCAGGACATATGGGTTAACACATGTACTCCTGTGAAAAGTGCCATGGGATATTTAATGACTGTAAGTTGTCAGAAGTCAGTTTTATATCTCATCTGAAAGACAGCACCACCAGCCGCATGATGTCCCTTCACACCATGCTGAAGCAGTTCCTTGCTATGGACTCAAAGGGAGGGAGGGAGGAGGGGAGGGAGGGAGTGGTGTCTTCTAAATCTCCACTTCCATTTCTTGCTGCAGTTGGGCTTTCTTGAAAGATTTATATTAAAAGATTAATCAAGCCCTGCTTTCTTAGCTAATGAGCTCCAACAAGTTCACTATCTGAATTTGAATATGAGTAAATTGGCTTGACCAGAAATGGCTTGCTGTAAGATGATGCTTTACCACACATTTCTTCAGCCCTGCAAACCCTTCTGGGCTGGCCACCTTTGTAAAATCTCTTATGAGTGTAAAAGTCTTGCTCAAAGTGGAGTAGTGCAAGTGTGTAGTAAAAAACACAAGCACGTTAGTAAAATCTTTTTTTTTTGTCAGTGTGTTATGGCATGATAAACAAAAAAATAAAAATGAAGAGGCTGTATGTCAACTATTGTGTATGTTAGAAACATAAGGAATCTTAAGAAACTGTTATGCAGGATGGTTTAGGTCTACTATGTACTTAATCTATTTATATGAAATCTGGCTTGGTGGCACTCAAAGTGTAAGAATAGGCATTGCAATGTCATCTAACTGTTACTAATTTAAATGTTATGAACTTCTGCAGTCCTAACTCTAACTTGAGTGCCCCAAACTTCTATTCTATTATAATTTGTGTGGGTTTGATGATAGTAATTGTCAAAACGTACCCCAGGCTGTACAGTTGATGTGCAGCTTGGTGGATTCATCTTTCTGGAGGCTGTTAATGGCAGATAATTTTAATTTTTCCTTTTTAGCAAGGGCTGCTCAAAGTTCTACTTTGTGCCCTTAATTGATGGACTTATTTAATGAGGATGTATGGCAGAAAACAGTGTACACCAATTTCCTGAAGTTTGAGCATTCATTATAATCTATATTAGTGTTTATCCTGTTGGTCCGCTGATGGGAGCTTCTTTACAGGACAAGTGGTAAAGGGCTGGATCCCACAGATAAAACATCCTTTGTGATTCTTGAATAAATAAATGCATTCAGTCCCTGCATTACACCATTTTTTAGGCAGCTTTGTCCCCTCCTGCAGAGCATTGATGCCGCTTGTCTTTGCAGTTGGGACTTTCTTTTTGATGTGGTGATTGACTGGAGTTCACCAATCATTTGCTCAACTGTGTAAGCCCACTAATTTCCCAAAGTTAATCATAAGAGTGTGTATGGTTGAGATAATTGAGCTGGTTGCCATACTCAGATATAATTCTGCAGACAAATTCTTGATGCAAAAGTCATGAAACTGTAGTATGAAAGGAAAGCCTTTTAAAGGCAAGTGTTCAGAATATTGTAAATCCTTCCGTGTTCTATATGTTTGTTTCAGTTTTGGTATAAAAGAGGCTACCCTGCCCTTTTTCTATAGAAAAGACATGATAATATAACTAATATCCACTTGGAATAATAAGTTACTTGTTTTCAACTATGAGAATAGCTGAACCAAAATAAAACAGAAATAAAATAGAGCTAGGTGCAGCTGTAAAATCTTAGAATCAGACCCACATCTAGCATGAGAGCTTGTTAGAGATCCATCCATTCTTAGAATTTATTAAAGGACGAGTCACTTATGTGATGTCATCTTTTCTTGAAAGTGCACTGTAAAGAAACAAAAAAGAACGCTTTAGATATGAAAGGCTATACTATTTCTGCAACTGCAAGCTGTGTAAAAAAAAAATACTTGAAAATGCCAGAAGAAATCTTATTTAAAATTATAGGATTCTGCATTATAAGTGAAGAAGAATAAATGAAAAAATCAGTAATTTTTCTTAAATATTCTGCAAGCTATGAAATATGCTGTGAGTCTTACCACACCAGAGCTAGCAAAAAAGTTGCAGTTTTGGTATGCTTCATTAACTGTTTGCATACAAGACAAAAGTGCTTTCTGATGAAGTGTAAAACCAACTTGGGACCAATTTTCCACAACATAAATTCAACATTCATTCCATCCCCTGATATTCTTAGATTCAAACAGCTAGGGAGGTTTTATGTCTTATCTTTTATCAATAATTATTTTTAATTCTACAATTTTAGATTATTCAGCCAAATGTAATAAGCTCAAGTTGATTTCATACTGTGATGATTGCTGTTAAAGACATGTTGCTTTCTAGAGTACTGTGATTAGTCTCGTTATGTGTGTTTTTAAGCAGTTATTTGAAATTCTGTATTATGGATATCTCATACTAGTGTTATTTCTCTAGGATTTATCATTGGGAAATACATTTTATGCAGGCATTTATCCTTCGAGGATGAATTTAAGATCACACCTTTTTAATATTTTTTTTTCCGTTTGTGGAGTTGAACTAAGTGTATAATGATGATGTGTATTTTAGTGAAGTGGGAAGTGCCCTTTCAGATTTGGTACTGCACATCTGTGAAAGTGATTTATTGTGATAATGTATTTAATGCTTCTGCTCGTGATTGAAATTTATGTTTGCTGAATTCTGTGTGGTCTCAATTTTTCTATTGAAGCTTGGCTGGTGATGTGCTATCTTTGTATCTTACTATAAACCATCGAGTATTTACTGAATGAAGTTTATTTTACTTTTATTATAGAGCAGTTTAGCAATGCAGAGGAGTCACTAGACTCCACTGAGGTGAGAGGGTACATGGCAAATGTAGACTGCATTAATGTATACAAAATAACTGGAATTACAGGAACTTTGCCTGGCATAAAGGTTTACAAGTTATCCTTAATCACTTCCAACTTGGATAGGGAAATACTGCAATTTTCTGTTTAGATATATGTAGACTTATTTTTAGTTTTGAAGTAATTCGCTTGTGTTAGAGAAAGAGAAATAGTAGTCTTGTGGAAGTTTATTAAAAAGGGAGGGGGAAAGAGTGCTCTGGTGATTCCCTACTTGCACAGGCTACCCTGCAGACTGCTGAGAGACCTCACTATAATCCTGATAATAGTAATATATTTAATAATATATAATATCCTGATAATCCTTTTATAGTAAATGCCAAACTGTCTTCCAGTTACTCATTCATTTTTTAAGGTCTGTTTTCCAGTTCTTCCTTACTTACAGTGAGGAAAAACATAAAAAACACTCGAAAGGACTTTTTTTTTTTTTTTTTTTTTTGCCTCTACAGCTATTCTAATATGTATTTTCTATGTTTTGGGAAATGTTCAGGTAGATAAGGATGCAGAGAGATTGTTGATGGACAGGCAGAAGGGATCCTGAAGAAAACTGGGTACTGAGATCAGAGGAAGTTGAGCATAATTGCCTAATATGCAATATTTGACCCCACGTATAGTCTCACATATGCGTTGAATTAATGCATTATCGTTGCTGAATACAACCACTGAATAAATGCTTTAGAGCCTATTAAGTATGTCATTCTGTTTGAGTTTTGTGCTAATTTCTTTCCACATGTTTAAGCCCATCATGGATTTTTTTTTTCAAATACTGTGTTCAGTCCTTTACTATGTCTGCTTTAAGCGTAGGGACTGTTAGCACGTCTGAAGTAACATCTGCTCTGTCTTTTTGTTGCTGGGTTCATGGTATAATTAGCTCTATATTTCACCAAATACAATTTTGCTCCCATGGTGGATAGAGCAGCATGAAGAAAACATAAATAATTGCAGATTAGAGAAACAGAAGGCAAAGTGGGTGTAGGTGGCTTTGATGGAAAAAAGGGTTAAGGAGAATAGAAGGTCAACTCATTATAGGACATAATATTGTTAAAATTATACTTGAGTATACTTCAGTTTCTCACATCTGAAGTATGTAATTTTCTTATTTAATTCCACCTAGTTTTGCTAAAAGGAAAGGTGTTTTAAAAATAGAAACTTTATTCTAGTTTATATGCATTTAAAAATCCTAAATTATGTGTAAGCTTAAATGAGCAAGCACTCATAGACTAGGGTATGATTTTTTTTTTTAATAGCTGAAGATTACAGGGTATAAATCACACTTTTTTGGACAGTGCAATGAAGATTATCTAAAGATTACAAGAGAGAAGTGTTCCACACAGGCTTTTTTGGGTGAGCATTATGCAGCTTGCTATGGACTTTCCTACCCTCTGACAGTTCTCCGTTACGAAACCACTTCCAGAAAGAAAGACATCAGCAACTTGATTCAGTACAGGTACCTTGTACCATTTGGAATGCCTTCGGGCATCTCACTTGGCCTCCAGCTTCCACTCCTGAATGGCAGAGATCATATGCAGCTAGGTGCTCTGTCATATTTGTGAGCCCTGTGGGGACACATCAGACACCACATTAGGGCACCTGAAATGACAGCAGGTGACGGAATAGACCTCCAGAGCTTGCAGTGCCATGTGCAACACAGTTCCCTTGTCTCAGGGAGGAAATAGGGTCACTAATAAGACAGTGAAAATATTTCAGAATTTCTTCCTTGCCTTAATTTGCACTTATATTAATGATCCTTTAAAAGATCCTCCTTTCTATAACATCCAGAATTAATAATGTGATTAGTGCAACTAATAGTCAATATTTAAATCATGATACGATTTTGTGATGCCTTAACAGTTTTAGAGTTATTTTAGCAATTTTTTTCAGCCTTGTCTAAATAGAATCAGTTTATGAAGAGAAAGAAGATAAATCATGGTGGTTATAACCTGGCCTAAAGGAATTTTCCAGAAATACTCATGTCTGGTCATGTTCTCTCCGTGATGCATATCATCCTGAGTTTGTACCAACAAACATCTCTGTTAAGAATGCAATGCGTTTTCCTTCTTTGTCTCTTTTCTCATGGAGTATCAGCTTTCTGATGACCTCATCCAAATTAAAATAAATCCCATTTTTAAATAGTTCCCCAACTTCAGCCAACTTCACAAAAAAGTTCTTCTGGAACTTCATGAGGTGCGTTAGAATATGTTCTGCTAATACTGAATCCAACTTCCATGGAATTGCTGAAAAACGTGGGAAAAGAGCTGTAGTTGGAAGTTTGGAAGATAAACAACCTCCTGCACTCACAACACCATCACCCTTATAATGATCTCTTTTCTGACAAAGGCATTTTGAGTTTACAACTTTTCATCTGCTGTCCATGTGCATATATATACATCTTGTACATTTGGGTTTAGGTATGCAGCTTGGTACAAATCTCTTTTGCCCATTTATAGCACTTCTTCCATAAGCAATAAGAGCTTAGACTTTTTAATCATTATATTTAAAAAACCCATTAAATTCTCGTTGATACAGAAAATAAAACATCTTAAAATTAGTTTGCTATTCACAGTTTAGACTCACATAAAGGATTTCTGACTTTCTCTTCTTGACAATTTTTCTTGTATTTTTTCCCTGTTCCTACCTAATTAAACTTTCTCTATTTGAAACCTTAAAAATAATTTTTAAAAAAGTCAGTTATTCCCAGACTCTAAGGTAGGAGATAAATTGAAATTTGAACATTATAGCAGGTCATGCTGAGGTAAGAAACACAAGGTTTAACATCTAGGGTTCAATCATCATGAGGTACAGTGATCTCAGTTGTCACTGCTTTTGTGTAAGCAGCTTTGTTAGAGTTAACTATTTCTGGTACCATTATAATATTGGTTATTGTAATCTTCACAGAATAGTATAGAACAAGTAATAGGGCTACTGGTACGAGAAAATGTAATTTTCCTCCTTTTTTGCTTTCAGACTACAAACAATAAATCATTTTGTTCAAGAGACAATAAAGCACCAACTGGGTGCTGGTTTAATTCCTATCTGGGGAGGTCTTCAGTAGCTTTCTAAAACAAAGTAATTAGAGAAGTAGTTCTTTTATATAAAAAAAAAAGATTATTTTTGTATATCTCTCGTGTTCTTACAGGTGTTAATCAGAGTAGAGTAAAAAAGATTGTATTCTACTTCCATTTTACATCTGAGACATAAAAGTTGTAAATCAACTACAACAATTACAAAACACATAAAGAAAAATCCCAAGTGCAACAAGAATTTAGACATAAATGGCTTCATTGTACTGATGAAGGTTACGGTTGTTTAGTGGGAAAAGAAAATAATAGGAATCATTGCACATAAATGAAAGAAAAGGATGTCTTGGGGGAGGGGAATGAGGAAATGTTTCCTTAATAAAGTCAACATACAGAAATAAAACCAACATCTGCTCCTCGTTTCTCTATTTGATTTCACTTTTAATTACAGAACTTCATAGTTGAGGCAATTTTTGTAGATCTTTAGCTTTTCCTTTTTTGTGGTTGAAGCTACTGACCAAGTTCTAGAGGCACTGAGTGTGTGTTTGTGCTTTTTTCCTGGGTCTTTGAAAAATATTGCCTAACAGTGGACCCTGTTTGCCTGTTGAAGGAATGTCTCCTGAGGCTTCCTGGCTTTTGTATTCTCCAGCTAGTAAGCTTCAGCTCAGTGGCTCTTGTTGTTGGCCATGCTGCATAAGGGAGGTTATGGAAAAGGTTTAACACCTCTGTTAAACTTCTCCGTTCACCCTCTGAGTGCCTTTAGATTTCTCACTTTGTAAATGATTCTTCTAGGCCCTTATTAATGGGGACAAGCTATTTATGTAAGCATGTAGAGATGGGATCTCATCCCATGTAGAGATGGGATGAGCTGGAGGAGATTCAGCCAGGGCTCAACTGGATACTTCTGTGGTCACAAGCAGAAATTTGCCCCATGTGCAGAAACTACCTTTAATATGTGATTAATTGTTCTGTCAAGGAAAGATAGATATATTACTGGCTTTACAAAATAGTACTGTAATACAGCTTCAATCTGACATACTAATTGATTAATAGATAGGTGAGTTTTGCTGGTTCATCAGCCAAAAATAATTACACCATGAGCACTCTTGGGGTATGACTGAAGTGAATTGAATAGGGAAAAGTGCACTTGTTGTAGGGTTCTGTGGAGTTAAGAAACTTGTATTGAACAGGTGAAGATTAATGTGCTTGCAGGATTTATACTCAAGGATATCAGTGCAAAGCTGCATAGACGAAGGATGTTAGATAATTGTTTTAAATTTTGAAAACTTGGTAGAATTCTTTGCATTCAAAAACTGTCTTGTAAAAAGTTAATTTCATGCTATAGAAAATTTCACCCAGTTTGCAAAATCCTTCAAATTATTTTTATAATATTTTATATTTCTGAGCAATATATCCTCAAAATCATATACAAAATTCCTATGTGGATTTCTGAAAGAGTGTTTGTACTGTATTGTCCTTTCATATTGCCTAGCTGATAAACTCGCTTCATTCTAACTAAAAAATAGCTGGCATATTCTTGAATATTTTAATTTTTGATTATGCTAAATAATCTGTATGTTGATATTTGCAGTATACGTGCTTACATTCTTAATCAAAGCTGTGTGGGAGATCAGGTTCTGAAGCATATTTGTGCATTCATTCCACTTTTCAGTGTTGTCCTCAGCGTAGCAGAGATGGTATAGAAAGGGATCTAGACTTTATGAGACTTTCATAACTAACTTTGCTTTTTCAAATGAAGTAGATTCAGGGACTTTATAATCTGCTTTTTTAGGGCCACGCTATGACACTTGTCTTGTGAGAGCTGTCTAAATTATATTGCTGTAATTATGCTGCTCTTGATAAGCCACCTATAGTCACTGGCCAAAGCAACATCTTTAAGTGCTCAGGATTACTAAAAAGCATCTTCTCATCATACATGCTGTAGAGTCAGCTGTTCCAATAAGTGATTTTTATGGTTTTGAGAAGTTGTTTCACTAAACCTTGACCCAGTGTGCTATATAACTAACTGATTTACATGGAAGTTCTGGAGGTTACTTCTCACTACTCATGTATTACACATGGGTTAGTTGCCTTTTTGATCTCCATTAATATTGTGCACTCAGAAATGTTCTTCAGCTTTACGATTGGATATTTTCTCCATTTATTATTTATTGTATGCTACTAATCTATGTAAACTCCCTCACTGTATAGTATCATATACAGCTTACAGAAAATACCTCTGAAGTTTGGTCACATGTTCATGATGGGTTTAGAACTCGGTATGAGTAATCATTCAAAGTGTATAGTGTGGCATGTTTTATTCTTTATGTTTGTCTTGTTAAGTGACCTTTTAGATAGTAAGGAATAATCATTTTTTTCTGCTGTGTGTGTAAGGCAGGTGTTACAGAAAGGTAGCAACTCCATTCATGGGACTTCTCCAACTAGAAGATAAAAATAGTGACTTTTCATGAAGTTCTGTCTGCTCTGGTATTTTAATGTTGCCCTGAAATGTCTTTCTCTGCAACCATGGATACCAGCTTTTGTGCCCATAACTTGTATGCAGTAGATGTATGTTGCATCTTGGCTATAAGATGAGAAGAAACACATTCTGCTCACTCTGTGGTTAGCTGAGCCATCTCTCCCTGCCTCAGTTCTTCCTGATATTCTATTTTAATTGGCTATTATGGATTATTTAGTTAATGATTGTGTCCAAAACTGACCCATATTTCATCTTTAATTTAGAAGTTTGGATTTGTATTTGTTTGTTTAATGAGTTTGCATTGTTTTAACTCACTGACAGTTAATTGGACAGCCTAGGTCAGACTCCTGGCAGTGTTTTTTTCTCTTCATGATCTCATTCTTACTCACTGTCTGAGGCCTCTTGCAGCTTGAGCATGGAGGGAAAGGTATGCCCTCCAGCGTGACATAAAGCCCGAACCATTTCAAGATGGCTGTTTGAGACTGAACGCAGAAGATTTCAGCAGATGGCTTCTAATTACTTGAGATATGCCAAAGTGCTGAAAGGAGCATTTGTATCTTCAAACCTAAGGGGTAGCTGTACCTGACACGATGTGAGTGGCATGTGCATTAATGTACCCATGTCAGCATTTATTCCATCTACAGTTCCTGCCATGAGCTTTATCACAGATAATTGTCTATGATATGAATGGAACTTACTTGAGTATTGTTGTAATAGAGCTATAACTAATAAACCTATTACAGAAAGTAGAAGAAAATCCTATGCTTTTTAATGGAAAGTAGAAATAAAGCGACAATCTATATTCATACTCATTTTATCGAGAAAGCTATGGAAACTTTGAATTAAAACTATCATTTTGACCTTTTAGTTGAGTTTATAGGCAAGTCTCTTTTTATGATAGCGAGCAATTTCTTTAAGATGCAGGGAAATTACTGTTACATTAGTTGCATAAAATAATTGAGAATTTTGAGAGAAAGATATGTCATGCTCACCTTACTCACACTGTTAGTCTCAGCAAGGTCAAGGGACTAATTGTGGACCCAGCCTGCCCTAAGCCAGTTGCAGTACATAATTGCATGCTGCCCTGGGAGCAGCATAAGAAGGAAATTGTGACTTGAAGCAATTCTGTTTGGTATTCTGGGGGGTACGGTCAAAACTAGCCTCAGTGTCTGCTCCCTCCCTTCCCCTACCGGTGGGTGGTGAGTCTGCAGAACTCATTTCCCCTCCTGGGCTACCATCTGTGGTATGAGAAACCGGTTCACGGAAGAGAAACTCGGAGTTTCTTTCAGAAGGTTTGTGTATCAAACCCTTCTGATTTCTACGTATTCAAATACATTCAGGGTAATCAGTTCATCTGCTGAAGTAAAATTAGGAGTGTTATTTTTAAACTTCCTTTTAGGACCTTGTGTTAATCAAGTAGTGAACTTCTGATGTTGTTTGATTTACTAGTAATTCTAAGACTCAGCACAAACTATTTTTCCAAGCAGCTTGTTTAGCCTTAGAAAATGTCACCAGCTAGAGCTATTTACGCAACACATTCCAAATTCCTGTGAGTTGAGTGGTGTGTATTTTGGAGTGCTTTAACCTCCTCACTAAAATTAAGAACTCCCTTTAACTTCAGCTACTTCCAGGAATACAACCCTGTCTCCCTGGGAGAAAACTAGCAGTCTCATCAACGCTATCTTGTATTGGCAGAAAGTTGTATTAGCAGAGATAGAATGTGTCTCTGAGCAGCAGATCACCCCTGAACTTTTGTCAGGGTGTGCAAGGGGAAGATTTGAAGCTTTTAGGGGCAGTGCACTTCTCATCACCACACCAGAGATTTCTCTGAGAGTTAATACTTTTATTTTTGAGTATGTAAAAAATAAACCCTGTTTAAAATTTTCAGTGACTTTGTTAATGCTACTTTAGTAAAATAAAATGCTGGTTTCTTTATTTCTTTTCTTTTTCTCTTGGTTCAAATAACACTGACATTTGCTTACCTTTCTTCTTATATATGTACCCATTCTGACATAAAAAAGGTTCTCTTGCTATAATTCAAATATTTAGCAAGAATAAATACTGGTAATAACGTCTGGCATGACTGAAACAGGCACAGTGAATTTTTCTTTGAGAAACAGTATACAGTTATTATTGCTAAACATGAAGTTACATGGGTTTGCTTGCTTAAGACACGAAGAGGTTTGTCCTCAGAGATGTTTTTTTTCTGTTGACTGCTTTCTCAGGCCTGTTAAATGATGCAACATTGTGGTCTTGTTAGACAATAATAACAGAAACAAGATTTCTTTAGTAAGAATTTCAAATTATCATAAAATGTCATCATTTACAGCAACATTTTATGTTTAAAAAACCTTATTGAAATAATATTGAGATGAACAATTTTAGCCGTATTCCAGTATCTGTCCTGGCGCTATGGGTATTGATCATTATATGTGCATTCAGAAATTATTATATTAAGAATATTGCATTTGCTTGAAGTATAAAATCCACTGTAAAAAATAGCTTAACCAGGGCACATTGCAGTCCAATTTACACAGTTAGAAGTCTACATTTCATTTTTCTTGCAGACATTTTGTACTTACATTGCTGAAGCCCTTCTCTACCATGGCAGAAAATGTATAACTTATGAAATAAACTCTGTAATTTAGGTTTATTATTTTATTTGTGTATTTTATGTCTACTTTAAATATCTGGTAGCAAAGATGCAGCTCTATAATACACATAACAGCTCAGTGAAATCAATAGCCACAGATTTTAGTAACCAGTATGAATAAGGAAGTTTACTTTTGTCAGGTGACCACGAACAATCCACTCTGCACCACCTAAGTGTTACTTAGACTTTAATAGACTAAGATCTCGGTGTCCCCTGGGAGGAAAGAAAGTATAAATACACGCATAACAAATATGGTCCTTGAACTTTTATACATCTGCGTGCATCAGTACATGCCAAACATAACATACTCCAGCTTATTCACCTTCAGGCTTCTGCAGAGGCTATTAAGTTGTATAATCTGCAGAGGATACATATGGAAAGCCTTTTCTTACCCAGCTCCCAGACCAGCTCTATAAGAGGCTCTGCTTTGGTGGAGAACAAAGTGGTGGTAGTGGTACCTTGTGAGCTTAGGTCTTTCTGGGTAGGATAGAAGAGCATAGTGAGCCACAAAGATACGCCCTTTTTGCATCCCATGAAGCAAATCTGTCCCTGTGCGTGCTCCACACAGGTAGTGTGGGTAAGGGCAGGAAAAAATTCAGTAAGGTCTTCATTTCCTCTGTCAAGAGAATAGGAGAAATCCATCAAGCCCCCAAACAGCAGTCAGCATGTTTGTATAGTACACAGAGATTCTGGGATAGGTACAGAACTGTTGCAAGCCGTTTGCCTGAAGAATATTTTGACACTGCTGTGCTTGTAATCTGCTTTCTTAAGGTTTAGAACAAAGCTTCACAACAATGTAAAACTTAGTCAACAGTGTTTAGATAAACCCAGGGTAAATGTCCAGCTGCAGCCCAGAAGCCTGAGGTCCCCGGTAGGGCTGGAAGTGTGGTCGTGCCTGGGGAGAGGTCTCTCAGATGGTAATGCTCACCCAGTCACAAGGACGTCCACCTAATTTGGGATATTACATCACACTACTGCAAGAAACAGGAATTTTTCTTTAATCTCAGCTGAGATGCTAAAATCATCATGTATTTGTAGCAGAGATTTTTAAGAAGTATGAATGATATCAAGATTGGTGATAGAGTTGCAAGAGCTGACAACACTGTAGGTGGCACAAACGGTTTTAGCTACCTTTAGATATGAAACACGTTAAGCAAGAACTTTATGAGGAATTGATTTTTCTGAAGTGTCAGCTACATCAGCTGGCACTTGTAATGTGCCTTTTGTGCAAGTCACACTGTAAACCTAAATGCGAAGTACATATGGGTAGGAAATCCTTTTCCTGTGAATTGTCCAATCAGTCTTGCATTGTTTGAAATTACCATCACCACATACTTACCATATGTCATTTCATATAGGAAGATTGTGCAACTTTGAAGAAGCAGCGTTAAACCATTATTTTCTGTTGGTTACTTTAATCTGTCTGCTAATTTCTTTTTGCAGTATGATACCAAAGTGAGTCATGAGTCTTCTGCTAGTTAAGGGCATGTGGATATTATCAGGAACAAATGATAATGTATAATAAGTTTGGTTTTATGTAAGTACTGTTTTAAATTAATTAAAGACTAGGAAAAAGAGGACATGAATTACCTTTAGTAATATCTGCAAATGTAACTCGTTCTGTACTTTCTGTGTGTAGCAGACATCTGTGCTTATAGACTAAATGGTGAATAGGAATCTGACTATCAAAAAGCAGTTGCTGGGATGAAAGTCATAATCAATCTCTGTGTTTATAATTTTGTATTTCATTGTATGTATATGTACAATATGTATTGTATTTTTGTGCCTTCAACCTTATTTGCCATAGCATAGCCATGTGCAATAAGAAATATCGTTGCACTTCAATTTAGTTTTAAAGTAATTACATCCAGTAGATGCCTTGATGCAAAAAAGTATCATATAATCCATGTAATTATAGTTTCTGCCTGTTCATTTATTAGCTACGTTTACAAGCAAGAAGTAGGTTTGTATGTTTTCAAAACATATGCTTGGTAAGCACTAAATCTAAGACTTATAAAAACATTATCAATATGTTCTAATTAATATTTGCTCTTTTCCTTAAGCTATTATAAGGATACTTAATGCACAGCCTAAAATTAGAGTTGACAATTGCAAATACAACCCAACCGACATAGTAATAAAATCAATACTTACATTTCCCTTGGGGCCACTATTTACTGTTTGCTGTGCCATTTCCTTAATGGAATGGCAGTTATGTTTGCAGAAACCTTGTAACTACGATTTTTGTATTTTAACTAAAAGCAGCTTTCCTGAAGTAGGATGATTAAAAAAGAATCTGGAGTTGCTTTCAGAAAATTGCTGTAAACATTTTGCAGCCAGTTTTAACAAAGACTAGCAAATGTCACTGAATTCTAACATGAATTATTTGTAATGTTTAAAGTCCTTTCAGTTGTATTGCAATAGACATTTGCCTTAATCTTGAAATGCTTCCCTGATTTGTTTTTACTTTCATTTACTCAGTTCAAATTATTCTTAATCACTGAAAGCTCATT
Source organism: Callaeas wilsoni (assembly GCA_013398955.1). Classification (NCBI taxonomy): domain Eukaryota; kingdom Metazoa; phylum Chordata; class Aves; order Passeriformes; family Callaeidae; genus Callaeas; species Callaeas wilsoni. The sequence goes on along the minus strand of VWPU01016965.1, from coordinate 139,836 downwards.
CCTGTGTGAAGGTCTGCAGTGTTCTCAAAGTGTACGAGGGAGCCTGGCAGTTTATTTGACTTAGCAAATTAAAATAATGGAGGAAAGTATGATCTTTGAGATGAGTCATTGCAGCTGTTGCACAGATCTAATTCTGGTCCTTTGACTTGGTTCTTCTTTCACTGAAGTCTGCCATTATCTGGCAGGGCAGCAGGCGTTTCTGTGCCTTGCAGTGTAACTGTGTCATACAGAAAGCATGCTATAGTTGACATTTATAGTGCACACGAGTGTCCCGTGTGTTTGCATATTCAGTAGAATATTTCTCTAATGATCTCTGACAAGAGGGATGAGCATCTGAAAGAAAATCTGTGAGTCATCATGGCTTAATAATTCCTTCCTTATGGGGCTCTGCTGACCATGCAGTGCTCTTGGCATAGCTGAAGTTTAGGGTAACAGGTTCTGTCGTACTACATGGCCACTTACTTGGGCTCAGCTGTCAGGGACTAACTATTAACTCTAATTGTTAACTAATTATTACCTTTGTTCATGTGACCTTACACCAAACTTCTGCTTTCACTCCCATTTTGCAACTGTTATTTTGAATAGCATTCATATAAGCAGGTCATTTGTAGGCTGCGTCAGTGTTTGATTATAGTCACTCCACGTGAAATGTCACCATTTCAGGATCTGCTTCCATTTCACTTGTTAGCAATATGGCAAAATTAAAAAATTTAGAATGCTAAACAAATTTTGAAATATGGTAATTTAAAAGCATTGAAATTAGAATTTTTTTTTTTTAGTAATGTAGAAAGTATACACATCGAAAAATGTGTATTATATATCTAATAAATACATAAACATATCAGACAAGCTATAAACCAAAATATGCTGAATTGAACGGAAAAAATGGAACAGAACAAAATGGAAGTTCAGGATTGGGTACTTTGGTCCAGTTCTGAATATTTTTACAACTTTTATGTTACAAATGTTATTTAAATTGAAACATTCTTTGTAACTTTTCTGTTATGATGCATTTAAAAATGATGTTGAAATTTGTCTTTTAAATGTATCTTTAAGAATTATGCAAATTTGTGTACTTGGTACACTTTAGGTATAGACTGTGTCATCAGTAATCACTATTATAATTTTGTAAAATTTTTACCTAAAATTTTTGCCAAAAGTATCTGAGAATCTGCCCTCAGGCCATTATTCACTGTTCTAGGTTTCAACAGCAACAATGGTTCAGGTTCTGCAGGGAACAAGTCAGGATAGAAACAGAAATATCTTCCAGTATTCAAATATTTTCTTTTGATTTTAATACTTCTAAGCTTTGGAGGAAGGAATTAAATTTGTCATCAAGATGACACTTGAATACCTGGTTCTGATCACTCGAAAATCCATCTGAGTCTGACTAAGATAGAAATTTCTGCAATTGTGTTTCAAATGCTTATTAGACTTTTTTAGAAACTTGCTACTCTCCTGCAGCTGCACTCGTATGGCCCAGACACTCAGGTCTGTGAAACCTGCTCTCCAGCAGTTTTGCAAGAAAAGAACGTTATTTTGGAACATTTAACTCCTGTTGCCTAAATGATATTGGTACTAGCATTTACGGCACTTGATGGCTGTTACCATAGAAGAAAGTCTTGCTGTTTGTTTTTTGGATTTGGCAGATGTAATTCCCTGCACTTTACTAATACAGTGCTTTATAACGTCCTTTGAGGATACAGTTTCTGGACAAAATCACTAGATTGCCCAGAATAAGTTACTAAGAGCAAACTGGCTTCCACCCTACCAGTGAAAAACTTGATGTAGATCTGATGGAACCTGGATTAATCCCATCATCAAAAAACAAACAAACACCCCATGTACTTTAAAGTTTGTCCCAGTATGATTTAATTCTTTGAGGCTCAGCATTTGTTTATGCAAACCTGCAGTATTTAGTGGCATCAGCAAACTTTGTTTCATTAATATTTAGCCAAAGCAATTGTGTGCACAGAATCCTAGACCCATTCAAGGAAACATATTTTGAAACAGGATATTGAAAATAAAGTCCATAGGACAACAAAAGTCAGCTTACATGCTGATGTCAGCATTTGTGTGTGGTGATAAAGCCAAGCTCTTTCCATGATAAAGATAAATTCATATCCAAATCTTTAATAAAAAACAAAACTGATGTTAGCTATTCCCATTAAAGTCAGAAGCTTCTTTGTAACTCTTCCCAGAGACTCAATTGTTAGGAACAAAAGTTATGTCCTGTTAAGAAAAAAAAAATTAATCACTCAAGTTATTACATAGGGTATACTGTGTATTCCAGGTTCAAGCTTTATACTGAAGCCTTTGAAGAGGCTGCCCATACCTACCAAATGTTGTAATTGATACAGAATCACTGCTATACAACAGCTGCAATAACAAGGTGCTGCTGCCTTTACTTTAATCTACCTCTCTTTCTGCCAGTTTATTATGTTTTGAATTTATTCTTTTGTAGATCTGTGAGCTATCTTTCTTATGGAAATTAATCTTTTTAAAAGATTTGTACTCTCATTTTCAAACACTAATACATTCATTCAAGTATCCCATTATTCAGAACCAGCTGGCTTTTTATCTAGTGATATTTACTTCAAAAAGCCAAGTTAAATGGTATCATAGATTAATTCTCAGGGCACAGGAAAGCTTTTTTAGAGAAAAAGAGATTTGGTAATTACTTAGAATATCGCAATAAAATCACAGAACATGTCAAAAATGCGTTATATAATCTGTCATAATATGAAGCTTCAAAAAAAAGTTAATTCACTGAATTGAATCTAATATGTAGCATCAGTATATGATTTTTAAGTGGAACATTAAGTAAGGATAAAACTTTGCTGTGATTTATAATAAGCTATGTCATGATTTTTAGTTACATATTTTTTCTTTGGAGAAAGCACTGAAACTTCAAAAAGGACATTATCCACTGAAATTTCTTACATAAATCAAACTGGAAATAAGACACATTTTACAATTCAATTTAAGATCCCACAGAGACAATAATGTTGCAAGCTGTGCATTTTGCAGAGTAATATAGTAATGTCTAGTTTGCATTTTTGAAAAACCAAATTAATCACACTTTATTGAATATGTTGAAGCAAACCTAAAATTCATCTATTATTAAAAAACTTGTGTAACAAACACAAACTATATTTTATACATAAAGGACAAACTCATTTATTCATTAGGTTAAAACACTTGGAGTTTGCATTTTGTAGCTACTAAAGAAATGACATTTGCTATCTGTTCTCTTTTTTAAATTTTTCAAAGCATTGTGTTCAGACTAATCTGCTTGAAAAATTGTACTAATACTTTAGCACAGTGTCAATGCTGAAGACTGCGCAGAAATCCCTGTGGAAACTAAGGGTAGTCTCAATATTTAAGTTTTTATTTTTAGTGAATCACTTTACAGGACAAATATTCAGTTATCGTATACCTCATATTTAAGTAACATATTTTATCCCTTGAAAGATTAACCACTAGATAATAAACTTTTTAGCCAGTTTTTAGCATTTGTACATCCTTTGAGCTAACATGCCTAGGCGCTGCTTTGAATTAGGACTTGTATCTTTGTGCTCAGCTGTGCTCACATTGGTACATCAAAGCAACCAGAATGAAATTTTGGCCTTAGTCAAGTCTCACTGACTTCAATGGAAACAGGATTTCAGTCTTAATCTTTTAAAGGGAAAGATATTTTAAAATTGTTTGTAGATGTTTTCCTGTTTTAGAGTATAATTGTGGAATTATGTATTCTATATCCTGAGGGGCATATAAGCTGCATGCTGAATTTACATGCCAAGTGTCAGGTACTTGTACTTGTAATTCCGTTTCTAGGAACGCTACTCTAACTTATTCTGGCCTCGAGGGCAAATTTGAATTCTAGGATTTGATTTCGGGGATAACGGTTACACGTTAGTGATTTGTGTGTGCATTCATGTCTTGATGATTTAAAAGTAAGAAATTCAGCTTTTCATTTTTGTTGGAAATCTATATTGACTGTACACTGGAGAGATTGTTTGGGAAAAACAAGGCTTCCAAAAAAGTGTTCACTTTAACTTTAAAGAAACAAAAGTCTAAAATCCGAATAAAAATTTTTTTGGAATTTGAAAAAAAAAATTGCATAATTTTTTCTGAAGCATCTGGAAAACTTCCAGCCCTAGTCTGATATCTTAGTTCAAGGTCTAAGCCTAAATAGTTTTTAATCCAAAAGTAACATGTTAGTTTGTTTGTTCATTTATTTGTTTGTTTTAAGCAGCATAAAACACATTGCTAGATCCAGTAGTAGAAAAATTTCAAGCAACTTTCAGATTCTTGGTCACCGTAGCGGAATCCATATCTCCAGCTGAGGTGTATTTGTTTTGAGAAACTTAGGATGAGCAATAACCTAGAAACAGCTGATACAACCCCCCCAACCATGGCACGGGTGTGGAACTACATGGTCTTTAAGGTCCCTTCCACCCCAAATCATCCTATGATTCTGTCATTCTTTACTGAGCTGAGCAATGTGAATTGCTAATGTATGGTACCATCTTGTTTGTAGGGCTTAAGTCTGAGAGACTTAAACACACATCTTACTGTGTTTCCTAGCTCCATCAATCTTTCTTCGTGATCAATAATTCATCTGATCAGAGATGATCAGATGATCAGAGGGGAGTTACATAACAGGAGACAATAGGTAGCCAAAATGTACTTTTTCTTCACCCTGCCGTGCCTCAGTTAGTGACAATGTTCTCTAGGTCAGAACTATGGGTACAGTTTTGAGAAAGATAACCTCTGTTCCCAAGTCTCGTGCTTTCTGAGCCAGTTTTGTCCAGTGTATAACTGGTCACTGTTAGGAAATAACAAGGTGGGCTAGATGCCTTCTCAGCAACCGGTATTCAGTCCTCTGCACACCCAATGAATAAAGATGTTTCTGTGTGCTGTCTTTTTCTGACTATTGAAAGAGTGCAGCGTTCTGATTTTTGCTACATGAGATCTGGACGTAAATACCTTGCTAGGAATTTTGTCTAAGACACAGTTAAAGGTATTGTTTAAAGTACACTTAAAAAGTGTGTGCATTCTTCACAAATCAGTTTGATATAAGATACAGGAATGACTACAATGAATAAAATTCATGTGGGCTTGGTAAAGTTCAGAGTACTAAATCTTGGTATAATAGCTTAGATGAACTTCCTTGTCCTAGAACTATTACAGAAGGGGAAAAAAAAAAAAAAGAGGCAACTGTAAAGCCAATATTGAATAAATTATCATAACATGCTATCATTTAATGACAATAAGCTTTTTTGTCAAACACTGGCTTGACTCTTTTGTCTCTTCCACATTAGGTGAAAATTTTTGCCACTAGAGATGGTTATAGGTAACAGTGATCCAGACATCTTTTGAAGTAAATAAACATTTTGTGTTAAATAACTTTAGGATAGTGGTTTCTTTTCATTTTAAAAAGGAAACAAAAACACCAAAATAAATTAGAAAGTAGTAACACCCTCCTCTCCCCCCAAATCACAAAAATCCAAGGAAATATTTGAGAAATTGACTGTTTAAGATGTATCACTTTCACATTCCTACCCTCTTAATCCAATTTCATACTTTTAGCTGCCTTTGTGTGAAGATTTTACCTTTGATCATTTTTGTAAGGCTCCAGTCAGAAAAACCAGCAGCAGTTCTGAGTAGGGAATCAGTACATAAATAGAGAATATTGGTAGACTAAATCTCACAGAGAAAATGATCCTTTTTGCATAAACAACGCCAATTGTGGGAAGCAATTAAAACAGATATGCAATTATATGTAGATCTTTCTTACTGAGAGAAATTCCTTGTAGCCTGTCGTCTGTGTATATGTACTGTTTCTTTCAGTATTTTCACACTATAAGCCCTTTGGGGCCAGGAGTGTCCACCTGCTCTAACTGTCACATATTATTACTACTTATGATATTACTAGTCATACTAGTTGTAACTTCTATCATTGTCATCCTGAGAAAACAATAAATCATGTGCAGAAACAGTTTCAGCAGTCCTGAAACAAGACTCTAGGATCCATGAACTCTTAGGTAAGAATGGTACAGTCATCTGCCTTGGGACATGGAACTACAGACAAAAAACCTAACGGCTGAAGTGTACAGCAAAGTTACTGCAGCATAATGAAGTGCCGAATAACAGCTGAGATGTAATAATGATTCTCACTCTGCACTAAACACAAGATAAAGTATGTGTTATTCTTGAATGAAGGAAGCATATTTTGATTTTGTTTGCTAGGCAGAACATACTCGATTTTGAGCTGGTGCGCAAATGTGCTCCATTTAAAAGTCCAAGTATGTGAAAAGAAGATATTTTTTAGTAAAACTCTAATTCACAATTTGTTGTACCATTTATGTATTTACATGTTTCGTTTGTGCGTGTGTTTGACATAAAGGTAGAGGTGTGCACAGATACGTACATGTGTGTTCAAATAACATTGAAGTAGTGAAGTTGTGCACTTAAAAGCTAGAAAAAGGTACTTTTTAGTAGTAATCATAATCATCATCATCATCATCACTGGATTCCTTTGAGACCTGAGCCTATTACATGGTGCAAGTTTACAAAATGACTATATAAGACCTAAAAATCAGAGACTATATCAGAACGGTCATGAGAGAGCTAAATCAAAGCTGTACAGGCAACTCAAAAGTAAGACAATTCCTTCCTCACAAAGCTTTGAGTTAGCACCTGCTTCCCAAAGGAGGGGGAAATGGCTCTGTGAGCCTCGGAGCTTGTGCAGCCTTCTGGCTTTTCCACAGCAGTTTTCTAGCGTGGAAGAGACACAGCATTGATTCAGAAACCTCTGTGTCCATCCCCATGCTGCTCATCAAGCCAGTATCTGGGCAAACATAAATCTCCTTTTCCCTGAATGGGAAACACAGCCATGTGCTCTGGAGAGTGCCTGAAACTTGCTGCAGCTGGTGGGGTTTCATGCAGCCAACTTGCAGTTGTTTTCCCAGAGAGCATAGGGATGTAATTGCTATGAGACCTTGCGATCAACTTTGCTTAAGACTGGATATTAATCTGTTGATTAATAAGGACTGCTTTTTGATAATTTAGCCTTTCTTCCCAAGAAAATGACTAAAAAAATTCAGTGAGTAAAAATCTGAAGAAAGATGTTCAAGGAGGCATTCTGTGTGCAACCTTTTAGAGCCCACATACTGATAAGAGTTTGTGCAGCATTTGTGCTGGAAATTGAAATATTCCTCTTTACTTCAGCAATTTTTTTAAAAAAATCCATCAATAAACATGATTACCTGTAATATGTCAGCCTCCCTGCTTTGCATTTTTGTCCCTGGTGCATCTTCTTTGGAAAAGATTGAACATGATTTTACAGAGGCATTCTCACTTTTAATTTCAGTGCTTTCAAGCCCAATATATCTTGTTTGTCTTATTTTTTCATATTGTAATGCAGCTGAAACAGGTGGAGCAAAGTGTGGACAAACTAACAATTATGTCTATCTACTAGAAGATATTAAGAAACTTAGCATTCTCACTTTATGCATTTTGTCTATGAAATTAATTTTTGCACTTCAGTGTATTTACTGAGGATTTTCTAGTATTTGTTTTTCTTTAGTTTATAGTTTATACAGAACTGTCAGCCGTACTTCGATGTCCTGAAAATCTGCAGGACTTTTCTTCTTGAGTTAAAGGAGCAGTAATTAGGTTATTATTTTTCAAAACTTTTCAAAACTTTTTTCATTAAAGATAAAGCAAAGGGAGAAGACAAGTTACTGAATACATACATGGTATATTGCTTTGGTTTTCTTTTTTTGTTTCTGAGCACTGCTACTAACTGAGGCTGTAAAACTCAGACTAGACGTAGTAAGGATTAAAAAGCAGGGTCCATACCAACTGAGAAATTGCCTGTATCAGACCAGTGTAGATATTAGTCATGAATTCCTATCCAAATCTATATTTTCAGGAAAGCTTAGGCATGAACCACTCAGAAGCTCAAGCTTGTGTCTTTCACCTTGGGCAAGTTTCTGGACCTGTCTGTTTTAGTTTGCACTGTACTAAGAAGGAAGCCTATTATACTGAGTCTGTTATACTGATTATGCAGAGCAACAAATTAAATGAGGATAACTTCTTTCTTTATAAACCAAAGTAACAGGATCTTACACTAAAAAAACTTAAACCCATATTTTTTCAGAAAATGTTCTAAACATGTTCTTATAAACTACTCAGCCAGGCATATTCACTCTTACCTGTTCCTTAAGCATACAGAAAATATTCGTATCCGCAATTACATGCAATGACTACATATAGTAATATATTAATTATCTATTGATTTTTGTACAAAAGCACATACCATCATAATCAAGATGTTTGCAAAATACTTTGTGATGTTCTTTATGTTGAGAGATAAGGAAAATGTCATTTTCAGGGGTTTTTGGTTGACTTCTGATGGTTCATTAGTCTTTATATTTTAAAAACTCTGCCTCAAAGGACTAGCTGTACTTCCAGCTTTCTGGTCTGAGGTTAACCTATTTAACCAGGTGTACTTGACAGGAAAATGGGGTCCAGTTTTTATTTTCCTGAACACAGTGCATACAGCACATCTGAGCTTTTGTTTCTTGATGATGTCACACATTTATTTTTGCATATCTAAAATCGCATTGTTATCTTTTAAGATCATATAACCATAAAAATAAACTGGTTTTTATCTATGAAATTAGCACAAGTTAGGTATTAGTAAAAGGAGACAAATGGAAAATCTATTTTTAGGTAAATGTCACACTGCCTCTAACTGAGTTGCTGAGCTTTCAGTTGTCTTGGACAGTTTCATTATTCATTAAATTGAATTTTAAAAAGCTTTTCCTGTGTTAATCTTTTTGGTGAAATAATGAAGGATTAGTATAAAATATCTATATTCTATGGGATTCATTGTAACTGTAAAAAAATTCTTTCACTTATTAACTTATAGAAATTCAGTATTTCCTGATTAATGATTAAGCCTATACTCTGGTATTCAGCATTTAGAATTCAATCTTATTTCCTGGAATTAACGGTTTCTACTACAGTTTTTATTATCAGAACATAAATGTGAGAAAAGTAAAACGAGTACAAATTTGGCTTATGGTGCAAAGTGCAGTTATAATTTCTTTGCCATTGCCACAAAACAAGTATGCAATAAAATTAAAACAGTGAATGAAGCAGTCTACAGGACTGAGGCTACTACCTGCTTTACAGATTGCTACTTCTGTCAGCAAAGAATAAACAATATGTAATTCCAAAGATTCTTTTGGCTTCTCCTTTATATATTTCTGTAGGAAAATGTTTGTCAGAGGATTGGGGGTTTTTGGGGGGTTTTTTGTTCGTTTTTTTTTTTTTTTTTTTTTTAAATTTGCTGCTACACATGTATATAATCTGTTATGATAATAGCAGAACTACAAATACCAGACCCATAAATACCAAACCCATCAGCCTATTATTTTGGAGAGGATTATAAACATTTTTAATTAAGAGCCCACATTGCTCATGGCCTATTTAAGAGCATAACCATGATTTTATAACCAAAAACACCCAAAACAATGCAAAACTTTTTGAGGGGGTAAAAAAGAAAAGAATAATTCTTATGTAAAGCTAAATACAAAGGGTTACAGGGAAGTCTTGGGGAATTTATTTTTTCATGTCATAGTGCTTTCTCTCCTGATCACTTTGTGGTCTCAGAAGAGGCAGCATTCAAAGTATCAATAATATTAGATAGATACTATTTACAAATGACAAAGGTTTTGGTTTTTTTTCCTTTAATGATGTATCAGTAACATAGAGACCTTATAAAAGTGTCTTTATCTGTAGACATGGGTCGTTTACATAGTCTCACAACACTCATATATTGCAGATACATTGTACATCTGATTTTAGGAAACTGAATTATACGGAAATCAAATCACAAATTTATAACAATTCAAAGACTAAAGAAGCAGTATTTGATTTGGGCAGTTTACGAAACAGTTTTCTCACTGTCAGGAGGGTAAGATTACCAATTTTTAGCATGCTGATTATGCATATTTTCCAGCAGACATAAATAGCCCAGATCGTGAATAGTCCACTTCAGAAAAATGAGCCAACACAGCTGATACTGATGCTTTGTTTGGTAATTGTTGCTGAGATACAAATTGTTTCAGCAAACACAGAAGATAACAGAAAGATTAGGAGACTAAAAGGAGATCAGTAGCATACCAAAAACAACAAAAAAAAAGAGTGGCTTGAGTTGTTAGTGGGAAATTAGACTCTTTTGTGGTTTTGCCATGTGATATTGCTTGTGAATATAATGGTACCTGAAACTATCCTTGAGCCAGGGCTGGGGTTCACTTCCCTAAAGACGTGCTTGAATTGTTCTCTGGAATTCCATAAAATACCGAGTTTTCCACATGAAAGGAAGGGGAAGACCCAAGGGCGTGGCAGATAGCCTAATTTTTATTTCTATAAACCACCTATAATCAAAAAAAGTTTGACTTAATTGCCTAGGCATAGATATATGCTACTACCTTAGATACCCTCAAGTATCCTGCCTGATCTACACCTCCAGATAGCCTTGGGGGTCTCCTGCAGGCCCTCTGGGGAACTCACCAACCCTGTAAGATGTGATTCAAATTCTTTGGGCCATCTGAGGTGTTGTGTGTTTAGGCCGTTGAACTGAGTCTGGGAGAAGGGTCATTGTAGTCTTTGGAACCAGCAGATGCAGATTCAGCTGACCAAAGACAGGTCTGTCTCTCACAGAGTGAGCTCAGCAGCTTTCCAGAACTTGTCGGCTGGATCTCTGTTGACTATCGCAGGAACTAAACTATTCAGCTCACTGTGGAAACAGAAATTTAAGCAAACTGAATCCTAGCGGAGTCAGAATGAAGAAAGGAAAAGGAGTCTGCAAATAAGAGTAATGATTATAAAAACAAACCTGGTATGTTTAGATCAGCATTTGTTTGCGATGCTTACATTGTACACTAGTTTTCTGCTTCATTTTCTTTTTCTTGGCTGCATTACCTTCCAGTCCAGAATTGTTTCAATTTATTATTACCATCCTTAGCTACCTAATTGTGCTACTAATGAATACAAATAATCCAAGCATCAGGCTTTTACAGACCCACTTCAGTGTACAAATAATGGTTTGTTGTGTAACTGCTGATTATGGGAGAAGGTAACTCACATTATGAAAAACATGTGCTGAAATATTGGTGATGAGGAAAGCAATGGATTCTGTACTATGCCTTTTAAATTGTGAAAAAGTATTGTCATTCTTGTTCCATCAAGTTGTCCATCATGAGAAAATGTGAGATCATCTGAGCCTGGTTTTTAAGCACGTGTACTTACATTTGGAACTTCATTTCAATTTTTTGAGTGCCTGTATTAGCACTATCGCACATGAAATACATAGTTGGCTACCAAATTGCCTATTCAAGTACATATGTATGGGGTTTGAGCACTCAACATTAAGCATTTGCATTTCAAAATTGGATCCCTTGTGCTTGAAAGCCTTGAAAATGGTACTCTGTGGTCAGCCTAGTGCAGCGTCAATTGAAATGCTGTTTGAATGCAATGTAGAGCTTCCAATTGCTGCTTCAGAAAGTGTTATGCTGAATCTGGAACACTTTGCATAATTTAATTAATTATGCCACTAAAAACTGATTTTCTCTCAATTTAAAGCAAACAGCTTTTATGAGGGTGAACTGCAGCACCCAGGGATATCAGGTGTCCAAGCTTTTAATCCTATTACAAAGACTTGACAACCACTGATGGAAACTGGAAAAACATAAGCCTCCAGCCGGGCAACAAGTGAAGAGGAAGAAGGCAACAGATTTTTAATACTCTTTGAAATCACTGTATGCATTAAATCAAAATCAAATGTAAAAAGTCACAGAACTGGAAGCTTGCACTTTGTTGTGCAGTGAATAGTGTCTAAGGAGTAACACTTATTTTGCTTTGACATTAATGAAAATAACTGTTTCCTCTAAGAGTAAAAGTGTTCTGTTTAACTAGCATAAGAAAAACACAGTGAATGGCCAAGACTATTTGTATCTGTGTCTGTTCACTTAAAGTGTTCAGGAGCTCAATTGTCAGAAGTTTGAAAGTGGTTTCTAATGTTACGGATTGGATTCTGTCTATAAATCATTTTCCATATAAGCAAACCTTATCAGATGATTCCAGACTACAAATATTAAAGACACTGTCAGTAAATGCGAGCCTTGATACTTGGCTTTCTGAAACTTGTCTTCTCTCTTCCAATTTATTATTGGGTTCAATATCACTCTAAAACAGCAGACACTGTAATTTTGAGGCAGAAAAGAGTACTGGATTTAGAAAAGCTCTAATTTCTGAGCCACATGAGCAGAGCCGTAATTGGCAAACTATGACTGACCTTGCAAAATTCTGTGACCAGGTTAGGAAGGGTCACAAGTAGAATTGACTCCATCTCCATATCAAACATCAGCATGTAACATGAAATTAACTGCACCATAGAAGATCTTGCTGATAAAAATCGGGAAAATATCTCATTACTGGGAATTCAGCAGCCCTATAAAATGCAAACATCTTCCTTATAATGCTAACAAATATTCATATAATTACTAATATACATTTATATACTATTTGTGTTCTTCATATATATATATCTAAGAGATGCTACACCTGGCTCAAAGGGGAAACTCAAAGGAGTTAGTAGGGCTCATTGAAAGAGCTTTAACCTAGATTTAAAGGGGGAAAGGGATAGAATCAAGCTCATTAGAGATGTCTGGAAGAGGCACACCAGTGTTTGAAGGACAGTGTTTTAGCAAGGTTCTTTGCTCTGCCATCTCACTGGAGGTAGAGGATGGAGAGCCATGTGATGGCAAAGACTGCAGAGTGGGTTATTGATGTGTTAGAAATTGCGGAAGCACCTGAGAATAGTCATGTAGGAATTAAGGCTTTTTCCCTCCAAAAAGGTAGTGGGATCAATAGGCCAGCTGACATTCATCTACAGCAATGCACACAGCATGGCCGCCAAATAGGAAGAGCTGGAAGCTATTGTGCAGCAGGAAAACTGTGGCATGGTTGCCAGCATGAAGACTTTGTGGGATGACTTTCATAACTGGAGTGCTGCAGTGGATGCTATAAACTCTTCAGAAGGGATAGCAAAACAGGAGGATGGGGTAGGCCTGTATGTTAGGGAGTGAAATATGTACATCACAATGGTAAAAAGCAGGAAATTAGAGAATATAAAATTAAAAGGAAAGAAAAAAATCCAGATAAGCTTTAGTTGCTTCACTATGTGTTTAAAAGTATGTTCATGCTTTTTGAGTGTCTCAGTTCTCAAAATACAAGAAAACATGTTTATTGTCAGGTCATGAGATTCGAATCATATATTTACCAGCTCAAGTATGTTCACTGCATAAAGGTTATGAAAATTTCTTGTAAAATAATAAAAGTATCTCATATAATTGATTCTTTTCATTGTTTCATAAAATTGCTTTGTTTGATTGCAGGAGACTTTGGACTGAATTTTCATTACCTACTTCTGAACAATTTACACTGGGATTGAGACAGTATTGAGCTAATGAGTTAGAATTTATATTGAGCCTTAACTGTCTTCCTGAAGTAACTAGGGAAAGAAAATCATGGCAATAATGGAGTATTTTTCATTATAAACTATGTTGTACAGCTTTTACAATCAGGTTTTTAATAGATCTAGAGAAATTAAATTGGAATTCTACCAACTTCTGTGCTTTTGTCATCCAATGAAAACGATGTTAAAATATGTCAAGACTAATAGGCTTATCGCCTTTCTACTGAAGTAAGAAGGAGGTGGTATCATTCTTGTTGTTTTTCAGGCTCTGTTGTTCATTAAAGAGTAGGATGTATGTAGAAAAACATTCAGAAATATGCACTTTGCTGTAATCCATAATGCTAAATAGAAACTGAGCATAGATCAAATACATCTTGACTTATGTTATCCTAAAGTCCCTATCAAGAGACACTCCCATGAAAATAGTAGACATTTTCAAAGTCAGGAGGTTGAAATTGTGCTCTACATGAAAAAGGAAGCAATCATATATTGCTGATGGGTATATTAATACTGCTGAGAAGGCATGCATATATCCATATTTATTAATATATTCAAACATTGCTTATTGATTGTGTGTGGTAAATAAACTCATACAGTGAGTGTATAGATTACTGTGGATGCATAAACATACATACACTCAATCTCAGCATTATGTATAAGTACACACCGAGAATAATACAGCTTGTCAGGTTGGAAGATTTTAACCTTTTCATTGCATATAAATATACAAATTAATAATGAGATATTAATTGTTATTGTCCTTTATACAGAGTATATCATATTGTTCTTTAATTGTATCTTATTTCATTCTATGGTTGTTTTTTATGAAGAAGTCTGCAATAGTGGAAAAGGGTGTTTCTCAAATAAGTGAATTATTCTCATCTCAGTACTTGTTTGTCCCCATTCTTCTATGCTGTTAGTCTGTTCCACTACCAGAAGACTGCAAGAATCAATGCAATCCCTTATATTTTAATTAATAATGTGAAATAAAGATTGAATATACAAAATAGAATCATCAGCCAAGCATATATGCATGCATGTTGGTGCCTTCAATAAATTAATTTTTTAGTTACTTCATATAATGTTTATTTATTCCCAAATACAGGACACAATATAATTGTAGTTTAAATTTTAATTGGCATAACAGGACATTTTTTTGTTAGACATTTTGTAGGCAAAAATATTCTCTCATATTAAAAAAATGCCATATATAGTTTTACTTTCTAAGTATGGCAAAAGTGTAAAATATACACAAAACACAGACTTCATGTGAATGAACGCGACTAATAGTTTTAGGTTTTTGTGCTAAGTCTTAACTTCAAAAAGTTTTCTTTCAGAGGGTGCAAAAAAACCCCCAACCCTAAAGTCCTTCCCCAAACCCACATATTAAAAAAAGAAAATTTTAAAAAATTGCCACTTGCAACAAAGGTTAGAATGCTGGCCTTGCTTCCAAATTCAGAAATTGAAAATTTGGAGTCTTCATTCATCCAAATAATATATATTCATTCCCCACAGGCAGCAGTGATGGTTCTTGGGATAAAGAAAAACTTCAGTCTCCCCCCACCCAAGGATCACAGGCCTCTGTTAACCACCCCAACTTGCCTGGACAGCATAATGTTCCAGTTAGCCATCCTCTCAACCCTCTTCAACAGAACCACCTTCTGCCAAATGGTACGGGTTGACATTTTTCAGCACTAACATCAGCAGTTTTCTAGTTCCTGTCTCTTTTTTTTTTGTGTTTATATAAATAGGCAATGAAAAAATCAAGGATATGAGGAATACTGGAATACTTCCTTTAAAGCATTAAGCAGGGGAAGTGGAGACAGTAAAGGAGAAATACATATGCAATCAAATTGATACTAAAAATAGCTGCTAACCTGTGCATCAGTGGCGTAATGACCCATTGCTAAGGCACCTTACAGGAGATATCAAAAACTATAATAAACAGCCATTGCTTAGCAGTGATATCATACATTACACAGATATGAACAAACTAAGAGGTCTAATAGCCTCTCCTTGTGGCTAGAAACCCTCCATGGTTGCTAGTGACTCACCCATGCATCTCCCAGAAGAGAACTGACATAAAGCTTCTTTTTCCTGCAATGTGAACCATCTTGTCACCCATCACTTGAATACTATCCATCAGGAGAAAAAGGAGACAGTGCTTAAAAATAGATGCATAAACCTCTTTCCCTGTTTTCCCCCCCAACAGGGCTGGAGCTTCCTTTTATGATGATGCCCCACCCGCTGATTCCCGTGAGCCTACCTCCAGCCTCTGTCACCATGGCAATGAGCCAGATGAACCACCTCAGCACCATCGCCAACATGGCAGCAGCAGCACAAGTGCAGAGCCCTCCATCCAGAGTGGAGACATCTGTTATTAAGGTAACAGTAGAGCAAACCAAACTGAACCAAACCAAAAGGCACCAAATTTTAGCCCACTCCCAACCATCATAAATACTGTAAGGGTGTATAAGTGTAAAATGTTCTAAGGTAAGTCATGAAGTCAGTAAACACAAGAAAACTAAGTGTGGTGACTCTGAGAGCACAACAGGCTGCTAGTGGCCACTGCTACCTTCTCAGTTTCCGTCCATCTCTCTAAATCACTATAAAAGCAACACTCAAATTGAAGCATTTTCATACACAGCTTTGTGATTTCTCGTGTTTCATAATCTGTAATCTTATGGCAATATTCCTTGAGATATCATGGATACTCTTAAATTACTCTTAAATTAGAAGGGATTGTTCTTCCAACTTTAAAATCTAAGCATTTGAACTGAAATGCTCTAAGTTATCTGAAGAAGGCTGAATCATTTGATGCTTTACCTGGGCAGAAACGAAATTTGCCAAATCCCAGAACCAATTAGAATGAAGTAGCACAGAACAGTCCCAGTAATCTGCAGGCCAGAACTGTAGTATTATAGAGATATCTCAAAAATATCTGATGTCTGAACTTGTCTACCTGTTTTAGGTTTTGTTTGTGGCCTTTAATTAAATTAAGCATTTACCAGAGGCATGGAGTCTTTTCTTCCTCTTACTGAAGGTGATCTGTTTTTATTTTAAAGGCATTTCATTTTAAAAAACGCTTCCCTGTTGTCATTAGGTAATTAGGATTTGATCTTTATTCAGACATCTACATTTTGCCTCTTATCCTTCTTTAGTTCTAATAAATGAGAAACAGAAAGTACATAAACTTTTGTTCTTTTATCTAATGTATCTTAGAAATAGACATGCAAAAGCAAGTTTATGTGGTTTTTCAGGGCTATGTTGGAAATCTGTCCATTCGTGCAATTTCTTTGACAAAAATTAGGTAAACTTAGAATCTCTTGTACCTTCAAATCAGGAGTTACAAAAGTTTTGAAGTTCATGATGATTTAAGCAGAACGAAGAGGTCTGACTTTATTAAGACATTCAACATACTGGTGCACCTTTCTTCTTTAACCTAACAAGCACAGAACCGCAAAGAACTGTTCAGTTAAAAGTCAACAAATCTATGTTTTTATTGACCTAGAAAAATATGATCTGATGGCCTGATTTTGTCACCTAGACTTCCAAATGTAGGGTCTTCTTTGGAGGCCTTCAATGGCATCCCTTTCTCACCTTTGTTGACATGAGGAGTTAAGATCTTGGTTTGAGAAGAATTATTTATTTAGGTGGTATGTCAACAAGACTAGATGCTGCCCTAGTTTCCATCTTGCCCATATCTTGGGGATATAAGCACTCTGCTGCTTACTGTTTGATTACATGGTGATTTTTGCACCTTTATTTTTCTATTTTTATTTGATTGGTATTTAGTAAGAGTTACATGATACTAATGTTCTCTGGAACACACGTGGTACTTTATTTCATTCTAAATTTATTTTCTTAATTGGAACAGTGACCACTGGTACTACAGAACTATCTGAAAAATGAAGATTGAGATGGAGCACATGTTAAATGACACCTGACATATGAATTACCATGCCAACAAAACTTGGTTTTCACTATTTTCATGGTATTTTTGCTCCTTTTATTTTCTATGATCTATTTGATTTTACATGTAAGAGTACAAAATTTGACCTTCATGAGCATTGGTAACCTTCTGTTTCTAAACTTTGACAAGCTGACTTCTAGCTTGTAAAACTGATTTACAAGTTAGTTGTAGCTATTAGAACTGCCTAAGTTGCCATGGTCTACATTTAAATATGTCTGTGGGAGCATATTCCAGTGTGACTGCTATCTTTGTCTCCAGTTACCAAAGTCAGGTACATTTGAGTATAACCCATCTCACAGGCCATGTAAAAATGGTGTCCTTTCGTGGAAAGCAGGTCCTGGTCTGTTGACAGATCTAACCACATTATGGGAACATTGCTGGACCCAGGAAGCACTTAACTGAGAAGTACTTTTGGCTCATGTGATCTAAACCTGTCTAGCAGGTTTAAAACTCTTGGACTCTGGAAAGGACATTGTCATCATGTAACTGTGTATATTATTTTAACTGTAGGCAGTCCCATACTAGAAAATTTTCCTTGTCCTGTGGGTCCTTTACTTCTTAACAAGTTCATTTTTGTAACTCATCTAGTTTCTTTAGCAGAAATAGATTCCTTATAATCTAGGTGAAGACCTTGAAAGTAGCTAGCAATTTAGGCTCTCTGAAACATTCCATCAGCACATTGTAACTGAAAAATCATAATTTCTTTCCAGAAGCTTGCTTATTTAAGCATTTGTTTGTATTAATAATCTACAGTATGTATCTATGTCATTTTTGAAAATTCAGCTCTCATATTCATGCTAATTAAATATTCATTGTAGCTGCCAACTTTTGCATAACTCCTGGCATAACATCCTGTGCAAGTTATTTGACAAACCGGGTTTCATGTTCCCATCTGGTTTGCACATAACCATAATTTAAAAATATGTGGATTGCAATGAAATGTTTTTAAATGGCCAAATTAACTTGAGTTCTCTTTAGAAAAGTGTGCACATCCAAGGATGAAATACACATTTCTTTCGAAGTTTGCACTAGTAAGTTAAGGATTTTGGGTCCTTTATGTAGAACGTGATGGAGACATTACCCAAGTGCTGCCGTGACTTCTTCAGTCAAGGCCTGTGACGTATTGCTCACAATTAATTTCTACTAAAGGTGAATCCATAAACACTAGTTTTAATCTGTCACTCAAAACTCACTTCTAAATGTAAGAACTTGCTGCACATAGTTATTTCAACTTACTGTTGCAGGACTTTCCTACTCATTCCTTCAGCCCCATTGTAGTACAACATATGTCTAGATTTATGTCCTCTGTTATTATCTATTGCAGATGGATTTGGTCATGTGGATAGAGGTAGCATAGCCAAGTAATTATGTTCCTATTTTTTAATACTGAACAGGATTGAAACATAAACCCCAGCAACTTCGAAGCATGAGGTCATTGTTAGGGGATTTTCTTCCCATGAGGACGGACATAATGTCACTGGCAATTTACCTGTTCTTCTTTAGGCATAGTTAGAGGCTGTGATTTTAATGTCCATTGAATTATATTCACTTAGTAGTTGAGCAAGAAACTGTAATCAGCATACTTCTTGAACCTTGTGCTGGCAATGTAATGTCTATGAATAATAACTTATACTACAATCAAAATAAATATCTTCGAGAATAAATGTAAGTGAGAAGGTCAAACCTCCTTTTTCTTTATTTTTACAGGAATGGATAAATAGTGCAGTTGCTCTCTTTCATGAAACTGCTTGTTATTAGAATTATGGCTTCCAGTTTTTTACTGCTATATTTTCAGACATCTTGGTTTTGTTTTCATTATGGTTTGACTCATTTTTTTAACCCTAATTTTACTGAAATATTTTCTCCTTAGTGTCAATGTTTCCACAAATCGAAAAGTTTTTGTATCACTCATCTCAGTATTTGTAGATGTAACCTGAAATGACAGCATAGATTTGAAATTAGAGTACAGCATGTTTACCAGTGCAAACTCTGCTTGAAGTTAGAAGGCCTGTGAGAAATTTCTACTCTGAAAAGTAAATCAATAGTAACCATATCTAATTAAGTAACAAAGAACAAAATTAAGTCTTAGAAAATCAGAGTCTTCAGATTATGAACAACCAGGTTCATTGGATAGAAGAATTGCCTTTGTGAACAGTGCCACAGCAGATGACTTGCTGACCTTTCCTTCCAATTCAGTGAGTTCACAGCTAGTGCTGTTATCTTTAAACTCACAAAGCTTCAAATGCCTTTCTATTACTGGGCAATATTTCATTTCTTCATGATAAGAAGTTGGAATAAAGCTGAGATCATGTACTAACTAAACATTTTATCCTGTTCTGTTCAGGAGATGAGACAAAGACAAAATTACAAGGGAAGCCTTACAAAGCAACACGTTAGATTTGGCAGTGAACTCTGAGCTCTAAAATCTTCAGAATTATATTTCAGAAGAGTGTTGTGCCCTTTCGAACATGAGACGAACATTAGATGTCTTTTTGTAATGGAATGTTTAGATATATGAGTTGGATGAATAAGAGGAGAGCAACAACAAGCAGGGACAGCAGATTGTGACAACAATGAATTGCAGTGAGTGTGACAGCTGTGACCTGGGGATCCTTTAGACATGAAGTGGCTTTCATCACCTGCCCGTGGTTTCAAAGGCTCAGCTTGTTAGCAGTTTCACTACATCAATTTTTTTCACTCAGCAGAAAGATATATGAAAATATAAAGGACATACCTTATATTAATAGCAACTTGAAATTACATTGTAAAAGTTAGACCACAGCAGTAGCATGCCAGAATCAAAGACTGCAATTTATCAATATGTGAGTAACACTTATATAAAAAGAATTAAGAATAAAACAGAAGAAACCAATACCTCCAGCTGCAAAAGTGGCGACAGCAGTGGCACAGTAGTTTTCCACTGCGTAATGAATACATCAGACTAAACTCTGCTAATTCCCTCACACATATAACACCACTGGTTGCGCTACACTAGTTTATAACTTTTTGGTATCTATCTATCTATATATAGATAGATATATTTCTGTGATACAGCAGCAGAAATTTACTGTTAACTTATTTAACAAAGGTAGCTGCTGACAGATTTTATTTTTTAGAATAACTCTGTTTATAGGACTGTTCTGACATGAAATTTTATGTTAGCATTCATTCACTTTTTCATTTTTCATTGGTAATATGTCTGGTCCTGTTGAAGTAATTTAGTGTTCCTATCTTTTTTTTGCCCGTAATAGATGAACTCAGTTGGTCAGAGCCTGGTGCTAATAACACCCAGGTCATGGGTTCAATCCCCATATGGGCCATTCACTCAAGAGCTGGACTTGATGATCCTTCTGGGTCCCTTCCAACTAAGACTTGTGTGTTTCTGTGACTGTTTCCCAAAATGTCCAAATAATAGTCAAAGAGAAGAAATACATCACTGCCATACAGAAATGACTGAACAGAGTACATTTTAATGTCTTGTGTGAGACTGGTGGTGAACAAGTTCAGAGAGCATACCTGAAAGGAAGCAGACTCTAAGAGGAAAATGGGCAAGCTCACTTCACTGATCTGAATCTGGAATACTGTGTTGAAGGCAAAAGTTTTCCGTGGACACTTCTCTGCCTTACAGGAAAAGCATTATGCAGACAGTGGCAGCATTCCTGTGAAGCTGGATATGCTATACTCATTTTACAGACAAGGAATGAGAACAAAACTGATTGTATTCCAAATTGGCAGAAACGCCCTTTTTGTATGCCTAACCTGAGAAACACCTGACTTTTCAGATAACCTACTATTTTTAGAGACATTAGTGCATTGTGTATTCGAAATATAAATTTTAACATTACTTTAAAGTGATTTTCTTGAAGGTGTAAAAGTGCAAAAAGAGGGAAGCTACTTTAATTTCCTCTTTATCTGATACCTGAAGTATGATCAAGTTTTCTTCTTCATGTAAGATGAAATTTGATTTACAGCATTTAAATAATAAAATGTAATTGGTCTACAATAAATATTTTAGAATAAAAATAGGACTATCAGCTCCTAAAACAACTACTTTTACATGTTAAGAAATCAAATATGAAAATTGGAATATACCTATAAATTTTTAAGTGTAATGTATATAAAATAGCACTTAATTTTCTTTTATCATGACTGCAGATAATATGATATCCTATTTGTAGGAACTTGAACATAAGAGAGCAAATCTCCATGTTAGAATAGCCTATATATATGCGCACTTCTTTTTTTCTTTTCATTTAGAATGAGTAGATCTTAGGTCAAAGTATAGTTGACCTTCTTTATTATGGCTTAACCATCTTTATATTAGAGGACACTGTCTTCCACCTCATTAATTAGTTATATCTGTATGATTAATATTATTTATTTTAGCTTTTAATACAGTTTTTATATAATGACCTTAGAGGATGCTAGCTAAATATGGTAGACTGTAACTTGGAATAATGTCTTTTTTTTAATAATCTGGGATCCTATTATTTCTTTTATCATGCATGTTTCTGAGGTGCAGTTTGAAGCTAATAGCAGCCATATGCTCGTATGAATTAACTTGTGGCATGTAAAATAGATATCTACACATGACACAGAGAAGATAGTACAAAGTTTATGTTTGGAAATTTGCATGTTCATGTGTGTAACAGGGAACTATGTATGTAGTGTGAGATTAACTTGATGCAAAATGGCCATGGGGCCAGGTACAAGGGATGAGATTCATTTTGCTGGCTTCTAGGGCATAATACATTGGATCTATTTGAGATAGTTACTTTAGAGTGAGGTGAGTTGTACCTTGGAAACATTAATGTATGGGTGACAAATGAGCCTAGGGTGACTAGTTGTGATGCAGACATTTGTAACACAGACAATGACATCTAGTCAGATGAATTCTTGGTGTTTGGCTGGATATGTGGTTTGGATTTACTTTGAGGGGTGAATTTCTAGTAGTGTTTCTTAAGCTTACTTTTCAAGTAAGACTAGATTTTCAAAAGTGGGGAAAAAAAACTTTAAAAAAATCAGTGTGTCCAGCTTGCCTAGAAGAAGATACAAATTCAATTTGGACAGAGTTTCTGCATGTCTGATATTTGCATATTGCATGGGGCTTTTTGTATACCTTAGAAGCATATTTTGTTTGTTAGAACTAATATTCATTGAGAAGGTAAAACCAAGCTCTTTCTTCTATTGATAGCAATTGACTTTGCTTGCTCTCTTGTTTGTTTTAAATCTCTGTAATGGCCCAATCCAGTCACTTCCTGACTAGATCACTGTACTTTATGTACTGCTCATGATTTCAAAGGATTAGATCTCTTGTTGTGGAAGTACTGTTAAAGGATTACTTGGAAGCCTCCTGTTTGGCTTCCCGTCAGTTAACTCCTGCTGTAATAATACATGTAGAAAATAGGGCACTAAAAATCAAGCCAATTCAGTCTTTTTGTCTGTTGATCTCTTTCTTCATTTTATTCTTTTAGTTGTCAGTATTCTTGTGATGGGAGCAGCAAAGTAGGTACAATGAAAAATTAAAGAAGTAAAAAGTATAATGGAAATCAAATTAACTTCAATTGGTCCAAAAGGTATTCACAGAGAGAGAAAACATCTTATGTAAATATCATGGCTTATTTTCTTCATAAGAAAGACGTCCAAGATTTAAAATAATAGTGCAGTTAATGTCAATACAAGACATTTGAACTCCTGAATTTTTTATTGGGGTTAGAAGTGGATCCGTAAGAACAAGGTGAGAAAGATGGCATGTGCATCAGTGTGAAGTTAGCAAGATCTTTAGCAAGCCGGTGATAGTCTGCAGATGAGTATGCAGATAGTATGCAGTCAGTTTGATAACACACATATAGAAGTGACTGAGGAAGATAGGAAATAACTCTTAGTCCAGTTAATTTTGCAATTCCTGTCTAAATGTTCATTTAGAATATCATAATGTCTTCGACTAAAGTGGAATGAAAAAGTAAAACTGTAAAAGTAAAATACCCTGTTTGCAGAAAATACAAAAGATATTCAAGTAACTAATTTCTTACACCTATTCAGCTAAAGCAATGTCAAATTATATGTGACGTTTTACAAGAAAGTTATTCCTGGAATACATCTCACGGAAGTTCAAAATAAGTCAGTACAGCACTGAAGAAAGAAATGTGTTTTGATTACTTTTAAAAGGGATTTTTATAATTCTGCCACCAAAAAGGCTTGGAAGACAGGCGTCTTCTCCCAAAGGTTGGAAATAATATAAACTACTCCTTGTTACAACCCACTCCAAAAGGTGAGGGTAACACAGGTCCTTGTTAATAGATTCCTTGGGGCAGATTAGAGTGAAATGACACTGAATGATCAGTGTTTGTAAATATACACTTGTAGGGTTTATTTTAGAACAAGTTGGTTGCAATGGGGAGCACATATGTAGCCATTTTGGTTATTATTATCTGTAGTAATATAGCAATATAAAAGCTATATTAAAAATATAAAAAATAACAAACAAAATAAAAAGATGGAAAGGAATAGAAAGATATCACCACCCACGGACCTCACAACAAGACTTGATTTTTGCAGTTTCAATGTCTGTTGGCTGAAGTGATGATGACTGTGTTGATCTGTCAGGAGGAGGAAAAGCCCACAAAACAACAAAGTTTCACAGGTTATATATGCTCAGGTTCAGGTGGGAATGCCCAGGTTCCTCTCCTGAGATAGGGAGTTTCACACTGAATTATGTAAGGCTGTGGATCACAGGACACTTCAGGAGTCTTTCATGATCCATGACACCTCCCAAGATGCCACAGCTGCCTCTCTTGTCAGCACAATTGAGTCAATTATGGCCCGTCAGAAGGGCTGAATATCTTCAGACTATGTGTGAATGTCCCAGTACTTTTGAAAAGGGCATAGACATGATAAAAAGCACTAGCCCACCACAAGATTTTCATCTTACCAGCCTCCTTCCTTATCTTGTTCAACACCCAGCTGTAGCCTCCAGTGATGAGTGTGCTGCACCTGAGTGGCCAAGTGGTCCGTTGTTTGAGTCGTTAACCAGTCCAGTCTCTCACACTCTTGATTAAAAGAGGATGATGATGATGATGCTGATGCTGATGCTGATGCTGATGATAATAATAATAATAATAGTTGGCATCATCATCATCACTGTATAAAACAGTTTGTGTCATTTATACTTTCCCTAGCATGAAGTTAGGGTGTCCAGGGACAGTGTGGATGCTCCATATCTGTCAGCGTTCAAGGCCAGGCTGGATGGGGCTCTGACCAACCTGCTCTACTGGACAGTACCCCTGCCTGTGGCAAGTGGGTTGAAACTAGATGGCCTTTAAACATCTCTTCCAACTCAAACAATTCCATAAGTTACCTAAACTATGAAAAGTATGACCTTGAAAATAAATTACTTTATCCTCTGCACTTCAATGATTTAAAGCACAAACATCCTTGAAGGAGCTTGTTCAATACTGAAAAGCATCAAGACAACTGAATAGTTTAAAAAATTATATACCTGTAGAGCAAGACTTAATTGCATGTTTAGAGCTCATTCCATGAGCAAAATTTAAGGATGACCAAACCCAAGAGATGAGTCTTATGGCCAAGTAAACTAGAACAAAGAAAAATCTGAGACCAAATACCTGTAGGAGAGAAATAGGCAGGAGGTGAAGGCTCTGCATGTAGACTTGGTTTAGTTATTGGAAGAATGCATATTCAAACTTTGTCAAAAATGGTCAAGAATTTTGTTACTAAAGAACAAGAATGGCAAAAATAAAGACTATTTGTGGGGAAACTGAGGTGGTGACAACCTAGAAGATACCACTTACTTTTCCTCTTAGGAGCAGAAGAATTATTTCTGCATATATTACCTGAAATGTCTTCCCTTCAATAGTGATACAACAGCTAAACTCCATCAGCTTTGTGTTTTGATATAAAAGGAAGGCTTTTGGTAATGAAGCAATTCTTGAACAGTGAAAGCATGCTGCTGGAGCAGAAATAAAATAGGCAAAAAAAGAAATTAGTGTTGAATAACTAACTTCGTGACCTGGTAAGAGGACAAAGACATATGATAAAGAGAAGAAAGTATTTCTGATCTTCTGGATACCATTACTGGTGTATTAAGATAATTCTTTTTAAAAAAGATACTTAAAAATAACTTTCCGGATAAGATTTTGTAGAATTTGCCTATTTGAGAAATGTCGGAAAAAGTTGATAAATACATAAAGACTCTCCCGTTTTACTTGAAGAGACCAAGACAGTGTGATTTTGTGAGTGATATATAGTATTTTGGAACAAAACTGGAGTGATTTCAATTCTAGAGATAACCTCAATCTCATGTGTTAGAATCTCTGATATTAAAATCTTTTACCTGTTTTTTACAGCGTAAAATAAAATATCCAGTGTCACAGGAACAAGTCTTTTATTTATGAAATGGCCTTGAAATTGTAGGTGTGTAACTTGTCAGTGGAGTAAGAGTACAAGAAAGGGCATTACAGTTCCCTAGAGTGAAAATTTCTTTGTGGTAGGAACATTTTTGGAGAAGGTAAATGTCAGATTCTTAAATGCTTAGAATTCATGATTTGGATCAAATTATAAAGAGCACCAAGATAAGGAATGCTTCAAATTTGACCCCTAAGAGTTTGTTGCCCATTGCTTAGTAAAGCCTCTGGTTCTGATACCTAACTGAGAGTCTTACCATTTCTGAAATGTTGCTCAACCGTATGCTAAATTGCTGCATATTACCTTAAATTGCTCACACTACTTTTTACCTGTGAGTATCTTTAGAAAGAAATAGGGAATCAAAAAACAGAGGGAAAAATAGCAAGAGAGGGTTATACACCAGATTCTCTAGAAATATGTACTCCTGGGAGTAGGCAGGTTTTAGGAAACATATTGGCCAGTGGATAGAACCCTAGGTGATTTCTGTTGTCAGGATTGTAAGGCAATAAATTCTATTTCTTTGCTGTTTCATGTAGAGTAACTTGTACAAAAGTGGCATGCTGCAGAAGTGACAAAATAGCTCTGATCTGCATTATTTAAAGAACACAGTTTTGAACATTTCCTTTTTTGGAAAACTTTAAATGGAGTCTAAAGTGAAGTTAATATTTTGCCACAAACCAAATTAATCTTTTCTACACAAAATCTCTGTTAAGGAAGACATATTGATATTCCAGCACCATTAGTTTATCACTATGACTTTTTTAGAGCTACAGAGTATTTCAATTTATTATTAGTAGCATTTCCATTTATTATTGCAGTGAATTTGTTAAACACAAAAAATTGCTGTAGACTAGATTGCTGATTGTGGAATCATGAAGCAAGGATATAAAAAAATAGTTACGGTACTAAATTGGTTTAGTTTGCATTTCTGTATAGTTCAATCTCATGTTTTAATTAAAGGGTATTGGAATTATTGGAATTAAAGGGTATTTTACAAATGAATTGATAAAGCCAAGATACATCGTTTTCTCATGGATTTTGTCTATGTCGTATTATATGAGAATAAAACTCATTATCTGTTTTGTTTGTACAGTAATTATATTTCGTTGTCCTGTGCATTCCTTTTGCTCGCTCCATCTCATAATACGTGCTGTAAAAGCACACATAAATAAATAGGATAAACAAATTAAGCTGTTTAAATAAATTAATTTACTCTGCAGCTCTGTATTCAAATCTTATGTGCTCACTGGATTTCATTTTAATGAAACCCTTCTAAGAACAATACATTGTATGCCAAGCAGTGAAATTATATTTTAAATGAATGATTAAATATACCGTGTTCTAATTTATATCAAATCTGTACACTGTGCATGCTTAAATCCTCCTAAATCTAAAGAAATAAATCTTCTACATTCTGAAAACATCTGCATTATAATCCTCCTCTTGAATACCCAGTTCATGGACATATAAACACAATCAAAGTCATAATAAGCCTAGAGCTATGATGCAGTTAAGCTATCCTCATCAATGTTTTTGACTTAAAAACCTAAGACTATTAAAGTGGAATCCACTTAAATGTCTTGAAACATTGCTCTAAAAAATCCCCTCCCACTCCATCAATATGCCCATTGAATCCCTTTGCAATCAGAATCTCAAGTTTAACAGATATTTTTTTATGAAGCTTACCTGGAACAAATCTATTGACAACTGTAGCTGAGCATGTTGCAAAATTTCATAGGAATGCATTCAGAGAAATAAATATCTGTCTAGTGACTGTGCATAATAAAATAATGACTGCTCCAAAACAACTTTGCTGTCTGAGGAATGTACTGCTTTTTTCAAGAAAATGCATTTTCAATGGCAAGTTTTCTTTTGTGTTATTAAACGTACTTTGTGTTTATTGTATTGTATTATTTCATTACCAAAAGCTTTTAGTGAGTTGAATGTGTGCAGTTGTTTGTTGATTGGTGGTTTGGGGTCCTTTTTTTTTTTTTTATTATTATAAGTCAGGTTTTCAATTATCAAAAGGAGAAAAACAAGCCAAAAAAATCTAGTTTAACAATCTTCAATACTTCCAATAGATTTCCCCTATAGGATTTATTTATTTTTATCACTATTTGTCCAAAAAAACCTCACTCTCACATATTTTAGCAATGAGTCTTGACACCTTTTAGCAGTAAAAAGGAAACTGTGGGGAAAGACAGTGAATTTTCTGGAAAGAGCTATTCTGCACTCAGCTCCCTTTGATTATTGTTTCTGTTGAACTTTTGGGTAAATATCAGATATATCTATCTGCTACATACTAACAGTTCTCACAATAGCAGATGCGCAATTCAAACCATCACAGTCCTTACACTCTGGTTTTCAAAACCAAGGAACATCTTAAAGTGCATCATAGCTCTTCTTGGCTACCCTGCCAAGCCTTTCCCTGGATAGAAAAACATGAATGATGGGTTTTGACCATTTTGAAGTGATATGGCCACATTCATCCAAAAAGTGTGACTTATTCCAAGCTTGTGCTTCACGGTAAAAATAGACATTTGGACTTCCATCAGTCATGTTAATGGTGTAGGTCCTATAAGGAGGCTATATTTTCTTTATGATCCATAACAGTTCCATAAGATCTCATTGCTCAAGAAGCCTCTTTGAAATTAAAATGTGGAGTAAAAGTCAACATGAGATAAAACAACAGTGCCTGGTCTTTATTTATTTACAGAAATACATAATTCTTCATTCCATAATGGTAACGTCTGTAAGCCAAAATGTGTACTTCCAATTCAACAGCATGATGATACGAGTGAGGAAAATAAAAAACAAAAGTAGAACAAACCTCTTATTTTTTAAGTAGTCCAGAAGGCAGTTAAAAGCCTAAAAGGATGAGCAGTGCTCTCATTGCATACCGAAATGTAAGGTCTAGTGTCCTAAATTTGCCGAATTTCCTTTGAGAATGCTCTTCAAATCCTGGAAACCTCAACAGATGAATGAATAGGTTGGGATTTTGGAGGGAGATTCAGTTTAGGGAAGTGATGTTTGGAAACAGAGGCTTGGTTTAACATTGCCATTCTTTCGCAATGACTTTTTGTGTGGTCTAGGAACGTGTTCCAGACAGCCCTTCTCCTGCTCCTTCTCTTGAAGAGGGCCGAAGACCTGGCAGCCATCCATCCTCTCATCGAAGCAGCAGTGTGTCCAGCTCTCCTGCACGGACCGAGAGCTCTTCAGACAGAATCCGTAGGTCCCATTCTTCTCCTTCTCACCACTTTAAATTTGATTGGGTGCCGCTTGTTTTTCTAATCAAAATGCCCTCGCCTTAAATAGATCTCATATGTATCATGTTCAGAAGTTCAGCTGCAATAACTATCTCCCAACATTATGTTCCTCAGTTTACAGTATCATAATATCTGATGCTACATTAACAGGTACTGATATAAAGTGCCATCATGTCATATTAAACATAAAGATATGAGCAATGAAATACAGAATTGCAGGTGGGAAGCAATTTGCTAGATTAGTTTTAGAACTGAACATATAGTGTAAACATTTTTAAAAGAAATTGAATTTTATTTAATCTGGTTACTCTCTTTTGATTTCTAAATTGAATCTGACTTCATAAGCAATAATTTACATGGTAGAATTGCTTGGTAAAGAGAAGAATTGGGTTAAATAAATTAAAAATGTGCATACTTTATAAATTTTTTAAATATAAAATTTTGTAATGGTGAGAAATATGATAGAAAGAATATTATCACCTCATAGCTCACAGGGGACAAAGTGAAATTAAACCGTGGTGTCCCAGAGTGATGCCATTTTTATCATAGTTCCATATACAGGATGTAAATTACATGGCAGAGACTCTGAATTCTGTGATATTCCAGTGCAGCAATGGAAATTAAGGTTTTAAATGCATACTATTTTATGGATATGTACTTAAATTCATGTTACACTTGTCCATTCTCTTTAATACTGCTCTGTTGCAGATTTTTGTGCTTTTAAATCATCTTTCCACAGTGGAATTTGTCAGTAGGTGAAACTGGAAGGTTTGGCACACATATAGAAGGCCATGAAATAGCTGTATGAAAGAGGTGGCCGTATTGATTAGATGCAACACGTGTCCTTCAGGCTGCTTCTTTTCAGGCTCTCTGCAGACTCAGGAAGCTGAGTCTTCATTGACCTTCAGATGAGAGATCTTTCATTAGTGTGTGATGAAAAATGACTTACCGAAGAAAAGAAATGAGGCCTGCGTATGATAAGCTGAAAATTCTGTTTTCTTATCACTTGGACAATTCAGAGTGCAGATTAAATAGGCATCCCATATACTGTGACCTATCTATTTCCCCAGGCTTGACCCACAAGCCTTTCATTATATTTTCTTTCCGTTGTCCAGTTGAGGAGGGGGAGTGATTCACACCACATGCTTTGGTGGGCATGTGGTGTCCAGCCAGGATCAACCCACTGCAGACTTCATAAGTGAAGTTCTGAAATAACTCCTCACAAATGTGGATTTTAATTTTTTTCTTAATTGATTGAATAGTGTATTTGTGTGCAACCAATGAAGAGCTTTTCCAATGTCCTCTAAAAAAAAACAACCAAACTACAAAACCCAAAAATCTAAATTGATAGATATTTATTGTTTTTGCTAAGGAATGACTCTTTTTTTAAAACAAAAAAAGCAATTGTACTGTTCAGCTTACTGTATAATTTACAGAGGGGAGTGGGACCTTTGCACATTTTTTTCTTCCATGTGAACATAACAGAGTTCCTTAAGTAGTAGATCACTTAAGTAACTTATTTATTTATGAGATAATTCTTTTCTGTCCTATCTGATTTGTTAACATCACACTTGATTCTCAAGTGCATCTTTTGTGGTGCCAGGCAGAATAAGATTACTACAGGAGTAGGGGTTCCATATTAAAAAACAAAAAACAAAAAAAACCAAAAAACCAAAACCAAAACAAAATAAAAAACCAAAAAAACCCGAAACAAAACAAAACAAACCCAACAAAACAAAACAAACTTTTCTAAAAATGGCACAAACCTCTTGGAAATACAATTTTTTCAGGATAAAAGCATAGAAATATAAACTACTTAATATGAGTTTCTGAGGTGTGTTGGAGACTCATGAAGGTCTCTTTGAGAACTGTTGGAAAGAGCTTTTCAATCTGTCTGATGAGCAAATAAGCAATTCTACTGTTGCACAGTTTATATGGAAAAACAGTGTATATCACCTGAAAGGCAACAATACTTCATTTAAGAAAGTTATTAAGGACTGCAAATTGGGAATGTTGGTACTCAAGAAGTTTTGTACAATGAACTAAAAATTTAACAATTGTTGTTGAACAAGCAAGAACATATTTGCAAATCTCCAGCTTTATCCAAAGCTGCTGAACTTTCTTTTTAAAATTGATTGCTTTAAACTAGATGTAACATAAAGAAACTTTTCCTCTATGTGAAACCTAATAGCACTAATTAAGTAACTTTGTGATTGTTAGAATTTTGTACAATTAAGAGGAAGACTATGTAAAATAAGTAAAAACGTGTAGTTAATATGATGGCTGATTTCTTTCTGCCTGTGCTTGTGTCTAGCAGCTATCCATCAGAACGGCCTGTCTATGAACCAAATGCTGATGGGTTTGTCACCTAACGTCCTGCCTGGACCTAAGGAGGGTGATCTGGCTGGTCATGATGTGGGACATGAGACAAAAAGAATACACATTGAGAAAGGTAATATGAATATTATAATTCTACTGCTTCAGTGTAAAACAACTGTTAGTAGTTAAATATTACTATAATTGTGATTTTTAATTCTTTAATTGTGATTTTTGTTTTGTTGATTTTTTTTTTCAATTTCAGAAATCAAATTGTAACAGGATGCTAACTTTCGTTATTCTATTTTGTCATCTCCAAGATCAATGAATATATATATATATATATATATATGAGGGAGAAATTTCATAAATATTGCAAAGTAGGATGAGTGAAAAACTGTTTTACATTATTATTGTGATTCTGACCCTCCTGCAACACTGTTTAGGTATTAAGTTTCTGTCTCCGTCCAGTTGACTTTAATGACCTACTTCCCAGAGGGACTGAGCACCGTGAAAATTAGTCCATGTGTGCAAAAAGGAAAAAGGCTAATACCAAGCCATTAAATTAGGGAATTGCATAAAATGAGGCTGGTATACATTATATAATGGGATTTAAATTTAATTGAGTATATGACCAAAGTGTTTGATCTAGGTGAATAGTCCACATGCACTTATGCTGATTATGACACCATTTCATCTCTGCTGGTATTCAAAGTCAAGTTCCTGCTCAGGGCTCTTACAGGGGATTTTTGTGGGGTGGTGGTAGAATTTTCAAAGGTGCATTTTATGTTTTATTTGCTTAATATATGTAAATTTTAAGTCTTATGGACTGGAAACATTTTGTTTAAAGAGAGACTTAAAATGCAATGCATGCTTTGAAAAAAATATTCTTTAAGCTTAAAAAAAAATCAATTCTCTGAGCACAACCAGAGAAAACATAGACGTGTAATAACCAGACATTGAAACAGAGCTGGAGAAACTGCTGTAGTTATGAAGATTTCAGAATAAGACATTTTGTGACATACTGTAATAGCTATAAGATGATATCTCCTCTGTCTTGTGTTTGAACACTGAGATATGAAAAAGAATTAAAACCTGGACAATTCTATTCTGGACAGGTGGCGTTTTTAATAAGATTACCAGAAAAATTAATGGAAACAACATTTCTTTTATATAAACCATTTAGTTTGGTTCATTGCACACACAACCTGTTTTTGCTTACACTATGCCCTCACTCAGCCTCTGCAAATTGTATCCCTGCTGTGAAGTATGATGTGATCAAATAGGTTTGTTTTGAATTTCCATAAATGATTTTATTTCAGCCTTTGAAGTTATTTGTTTAACTGTAATCCAACTGGTAAGTTCTCCAAAAAGAAGTACATATTAAGAATTGCAAGTACTTTTGCATGTCATTACCTTTTTTAAAAGGGTTTCTTTTATTATGATATCCCAAATGTATTTTGCCAGTTTTGCAAGATCTGTTCTCAGTAAAACTGCTGAGAATTCTCTTTTTTCCTCAGTCCTTGTTTAGGTCAAACCTCATGTTTTGTTTTTTTGTTTTTTTGATTTTTCTTTTTCCCCTGCTCTGTTCCAGCCTACTGAATTAATGGTAAATATTCATGGGCTATCTAGATTGATAGAGGTTACTAAATTAAAAATTGTTTTCTGTCATGACTACATTTATCATGTCTCTCATATCAATCTTGTAACTTTAGTACTAATCTAATCTGTATTAAAACAAGTGATTTGACTTACAGATATTTGTGGAGATAGTAATTATCTACTTTTGTCACTGCGAGCTTGCAATCAGATTTTGAAACTGTTTTACCCCTGCAAGTCAGTAAGACTGCGACCATATTTAAAAATGCAAACACACGTGTAGGTGGTGGCACTTCTGAAACCCCATCACCTTCATCAGCTGATAAGAAAGAAAGAAAGAAAGAAAGAAAGAAAGAAAGAAAGAAAGAAAGAAAGAAAGAAAGAAAGATCAGTTCTAAATAAGTATAATGAAGCATTTAAAAATTAATATGTTTTCTTCTAAGAAACGTCTGTTAGCAGAAATCTACTAGCTGCAACTAATATGTCTTTTAATTGAACCTAGAAGTACCTAGGAAATCCTGACTAGTAAAGAAGGCCCTTTCTTTTCTCTTCTTGTCTCCTCTTCCATTAAAAAATGAAAAGATGAAAAATCTCTGAAGTGATCTGAGATCAGGGAAAATTTATTTACAGTCAACAGATAATTTAGAGGGGGAACAAAGTTTTAACAGAGGCAACAGATCAACATACCAAATTTTGAATGTCAGAGGGGTGAATCATTTGTTTGACCTGATCTATGAGCTGGATACAGGAGAGAAAATGCCATTTACCTGTTAGAAACATAGTAGAAAGGGGCTAATTTACCCAGTACATGCAAGATGGTGTAATACATTTAGAAACAGCTCATTGACATTGGCAAACTGAATAAGTCTTTCAAGGATCATATGTATTTCTATCAAAATTCAGCAAGAGTTATTGTTAGTGACAAAATTCAGTATATTTTATTAGAGTGGTTTAAGCTACTGGTAAAGCTCTTGTGCAGTTTTGTGTGTTGTTGGTTTTGTTTTTTTTTTTTTTTAATTTGCCTTTAGACTGTCTTCAAAATCTATTTTCAGGTTCTGGTATGCGGAGTTCTGAGCGACCTTACCTTCCATGGAGTTAGGTTGTTATTATGACACCAGCAATCAAATGAGGTTCTATGCATCTGTCTGTTAAAACTAGAAAGTTTGCGTCAGGCTCTGGGTCATTATTTATTGCAGGAAAACTGGAAGAGTTTCTGTTGTCAATGACCATGGGTAAAACATGAGTGTTGAGGACATTTTCCAGCTGTTCAATCCAGGTGTACAGTTTGGCTGCATCCTAGCTTCATGTTGGATCAAGACCCAATGTACACATCTGAAGTTCCACTCATTCCCTGAGTTCTATAAGAAGGGAACTTAGGTTTGCTAAGGTTGTGTCGTGGTCCAGCCAGGTTCCTAGTCTGCACTAGGGAGGACTGCAGGAGATACTGCAGAGCACTTCTGCCTCACAGTTCATACATAACTCAGGATGCTATTATCTATATGACAGGAGGTCAATTACCCTAGATTTCCAAAGGTTTTTTGCTTATTAGAAGATAGCAGCTTTTCCAATTTTACTGAAAGCAGGCTTTAGAACTGCAAATGGTCCTGGGAAGAATGAGGTAAGTTCAAGTACACAATGTTAGTTCAAGTGCTTGACAGCCAAAATCAAGTATCTAATTTTGTAATCTGTGATTATGGACTATTTGGTGATGCACATTTGGTTTTATTACATCAGATTTAACAAGAAGGGCTTATGTGAAGTATGGGATTCATATTAGAAAAGATCCATTCAGTTTTCTATGTTAAGAGAAGACTTTAAGTCTTTTCAAGTTTCTGTGACACAAAGAGTTTGCACTAGATAGTCCCTCAGTTTTGGTGAGGTGTATTTCATCACTTATCCTGCTCAGCTTACATATGACGTCCTTCAGACCTCCCAGTCTGAAGCTGTGAGAAGCAGATTTTTGGTGGTTTTTATGGAGATGAATACCCGTTCAGCTCTTCAGTAATGTCATCTGTTAAGCATGGATATAGCATAGGAAAGAGGGACTAGTGGAGAACATAAAGACTAGACTGCTGAATCCTGATCCTCTTTTTGCTCATTGATTTGAAGTGTTTCAAAAAAAGAGAGTTGAAAATAACTAATGGCTTAAAAGTCAGACACACCCTCTTTGGAGATATGGATCCTAATTCCCTCTAGGCAAAAGAGAGAATTGAACTTGTGACATATTTCCTGAGCAGTATCCTTAATCACTGTGCTTTTTTTAAAAGAGGGACATATACATTAACATAATCCCTTTACCCTTATGACCTGGACTCAGGTTGTATTGGGTCTGCAAGGTGTAATTTATAGCTCAGTCCTACTGACAGTCTTTGTCTGCTTACTAGGTCCGGGTAGCTGCATAGAATTTTTTTGGGTGATGTTGGAGGCAGTGGCTGCTCGTAGCATCCCCTAACTGGTACCTGCCTAGCAATACCTACTCTGTACTCTGTAAAGGAATGTAAGACTCAGCTCACTTCAGCCCCAGATTCCCTTATGGGGGACAACCACTGAAAAGTTAGTTGCTTTAACATCAAATTTAGATGCTTAAGTGTTTTATTGGATCTGGCCTTAGGGCATCAGATTAGAATTTTCTGTCTCCATCAATTTATATTTTTTTTAGATAGACACCAACAGCAAATGAAGCCTGAATGTCATGCTTACATTTTAAATGGAATATGTTATTTGAGATGTTATGGGAAGGACACTCTCTTGCTGAAAATATGCATGCTGTTTTCCATGGCAAAATATAAAATATTCACCATGTTCACAAAAGAAGTTAAGGTATTTCTTTCAGAAGAGCTTTAAACTATGATATTAATAGAAATTCCATAAGTAATGTTCAGATAATCAACAATAACTGCTTCTTGACAGCAGCAATTAATGTATAACTTTATCAAATCCACATATTAAAAAGTCCCAGATTTTGTCTTTCCATTTATTTTATGTACCCCTGTAGAGACAAGATCAGTCTTAGGCCTTTGGCTAATATTTTATAAAAGAGAATCATAAAATTTACAAGTATCCTCTGTATAAAATGGAAAATAATTTAAATATTCCAAAGTTAGAATTGAATTTTCCTGTTAGCATTCATGCATCAAAAGGGAGCTAATAAGTGTGTTATCCTATATAGTTAGATATTTATTCTGCATTATCAGCAGCAAATTCTCTTAAAATGTATGCACAATATAAATATAACATGCTTATTCACCTTAACAAATATAGAAACACATATTAATATGTTTCTATGAATATGAAAGACTCACAGGAAGTTTTAGCATCAACAATATTCTCTTCTACCTGAGCTGTTCTCTAGCAAAATCAGCAAACAAGTGATCCAGAACCTTACTTAAATTCTGTTTCTGGTCTGTTACAATTTTAGTTAGTTCTCTCAGAAAGCCCTTTTTTAAGGGGAGTACTTACCAGTTGATGAACAGAGTAATTTTCGTTCGCAGTTCTGCTGCCCAGCTGCTTGTGTAAACATATTTTATCTGTTCATTTTTGTATGGATACATACACACAGAGAGATACTTATACAATATATTTTACTGAATATTGCATTTTAATGTAGCAAGAAGAATATTAGTATACCTTGATGAGTTTCTACATGCCAATACATTTACAGTTAACACGTTTTAAGTCTACATTCTCATTTCACATCTTAAATCTTATCTATTAAATCTTAATAGATTTGTTTTTAAATCCTTAAGATACTGAGTTCATGCTTTGTACATTACCTAGGACTTCTCAAACCCTTAAAAATAGTAGTCAAATTTGTAACCTATGACAGATAATATAATAAAGATCTGCTAAATTAAATGCTTGATAAAGCCAGTATCACCAAGATAACCTTTCTACACTTTGGTTGTTGGTGTATCTTTTCATTCAGCCCAAGAGGCTCAGGAAAAGATAACCTTTCTACACTTTGGTTGTTGGTGTATCTTTTCATTCAGCCCAAGAGGCTCAGGAATTTTAAAAGTAAATTATTACAGTTAATGGATTATAAAGGTGAAAAATAAAATCGGAAGTTTTTTCTTAATGGGTTGTTTTTTGCTAAATAGCTGGAAAACATCTATTTTTGTTACATAGAAAACATAGAAGCCTTTAATATTATTGAACAGGATGTGTAGGCAGGAAGGAGTGCAAAGATAGTACAAACTTCTGAAAGCTTATTTTCAGTGCAAATAATTGGATAAAATTATTTCTGTAGACCCTGATCGAGTCATCCTCCAATGACATACCTCTGCAGACTTGTTTGCTGCTAGAGGCCTTTATTCTGCTGAGGTACTAGTAATTGTGGCAAATTTTATGAGAGATTTGCTGTGTAGTTTTCTCCTGATGGATATGTGCACATCACTTCTGAAACATTCCAGGCTAACTAGGCTCAATGCAGCCCAATTGCACATGTGCATACAGCCTGTTGTATATTTACAGTGACTCACATGAATCTTGGACATATCTGATTTTCTGAAAAGGCTCATATGAGTTACATGTGCATAAAATCTGATGTATTTTCAATCTGTTGAAACTGCTCTGCATGTACAGTTCTTCTGTGTCTTGTGCCCCAAACAGTTCTGGAAGGTGCTTTATTCCTTTGTTTCTTTTTTTTCCCCCACCTTTCTTTTCAATGGTCATTATGTGTCCTTCATGTAATAGACCTTAGAATGGTCTTTATAGGTTTTTTTTATGGTCTTTTTTACATATATAGTGGAGAGGAGCTATAAACCGCTTTGAAATAATTTGTGTGCTCATTTTCATTTTTTAAATGATTTTTTAAATGAAAGATGTAATGGTAATTGATAAGATGTTAGAAAGAACCTTTTTATCATGCTGCCACATTGCAGTTTTTAAATCATCGGTTCTCTTGGTGTTTACTTCTAGGAAAAGTATGTTACAGGGAATGAAGTTGTTATGTCATCCCACTATGAGGGTATATGTCCCATAGCACCATGAGGGTGATCAAATATGGTTCTGTTTCTCTAAAGTAGTTATTTCTAGCTTTACTTTTTGCAGGAAAACAAAAGGATACATGATGTATCTAGCTACTTTGGAACTGAATTCTGAAGACATTAAGAAACACACAATTGTTTTGTGAATTTAAAGGGAGTATAGAGTCATACATGTTCTTCCTGAAAACTCACATAAGGGAATGCCCTGGCTTCATGGAAGTTTACCTGCTAGGCTTTATTTGTACCACTTTATTCTTATGGTTACTGTTACAAAAAAGAGAGCTCACAGCAAAATTTTAAGAATGTCTTCCACTTGAGACTACTTGAAGGTACTACTTCGAAAGTGCCAATAACCTGCTGTGCAATTGATTTTAACTTTTATCCAAGTTGTTCAAAATACTCCAAAAAATCAATTTTGAAAAGCCTGGACTGAGAATTGCAGCATAGACATAGGTATTATTTCCTTATAAATAGTATGGTCAATTTTATATAATTATTAATATTTCTTTGTCTTTTTAAAATAAATAACTTAATGCAACTTCCTTTTTTGCTACACTAGCTCCACATAATCTTTTTCAAATTTTTGTTCTGAGAAATAACAAGAGTATTACAGAATCTGCTATCTTTTCATGTAAGCTATGGTCAGAATGAGCTCTCAGAGATACTTCTTTCCCTGAGTGCAGACAATTTGGGTTTGTCCTTTGAGATGTATCAGATTCTCACAGTTCAACCAGAAGCAGTTTAGATTTGTTCCTACCATTCAACTTTATTTTGTTGAAAAAGCTTCTCCACTTTGATATGGTATCTAATATCTGGATGTTTTGCATAATTTTTTTCTTTCTTCTACTTAGGAAGTTACTTAAAACAAAAAAACCTCCAGATTCTATGTCTCTAAACAGGTCATCTTTGGGTTTGAAAACATTGATTTGGATCCCAAAAGACTGTTAGACAAAAGTTTGCCTTATGACTATTTCTCCTTCACCCAGCTCTGGTATTAAACTTACTTAGTTTTGGTTTAAGAGAGCAGAAATATCCGTAGTTATCATTGTGAGCTAATGGTATACATTAGACTGATTTACACTGATTCTTTAGAATTTTGTGGGAGATTATAGTGCGTTCTTAGCCAAAAAACTTCCAAGCAGACTAGGTATAATGAAAAGTTGCACTTGAGCTTCTCCAAGATTTATTTTTTTGAAGTCAGTACGAACAGCATAATATATAGGTGAGCACAACACAATAATGGAGAATAGGATGTCTTGGGTTAAAAATTAATAAATAATAAATTTAGTTAGTGCAGAGAAAGAGAATACTATTTATGCATCGAGAGGCCTTAGAACTTCCCAATTAATCACTTGATAGGAGGCCGAGCTTTCATTTTCCAATCAAAGTCCTGTGGTCTCAAGTCATTACCTACTATGGGGTTATTAAATATTTTTCATCTTTTCCCATGTCTTGCATATAATAATGATGATTACATAAGAACTCCAAAAACAGATATTAAACATGCCTATTAAACAATAGTATTTTGGTTATTTGCAGATCTTCAAGATTTAATGAAACACAAGCCACTAGAAAAATAATACATAGCTATATATGAATTTTCATCTGCAATTTTTCCATCCAGGAGGAAATAGCATAAGTTACAAAGTGCAAAAGGGAATCAGCAACTAAAAATGTGATTTACTGTCTTACTTCCCACTTCAGCCTCTAATGAA
>VWPU01016965.1:0-97500 GCA_013398955.1 Callaeas wilsoni | reverse complement strand
ATTTAGCAGTATTTCCTGATTTGCATGTATTGGATATTGTTAAACAGAGGATGAAAAACTCTATCTATCTATCTATCTATCTATCTATCTATCTATCTATCTATCTATATCTATATCTATACACATGTATTTCTACGGATAGGTAATGGATAAGATATAGATACAGACAGAATATACACATGTATCTCCAGAAGCTTATGGCTTGAGGAGGAGGACAGTTTTCTAGAGACTGGACTCCCATAGAAGAGAATCACCTGGCCACCACAGTCATTTCTGCTTGTCATCTGCTATCAGAAGGGAGCCAGGTGAATAAAGGTGCCCAGCATTTGTGACTGATTCCCTGTACATGAAAAGCAAGCGGGAGAGAAGCTCTGCTCTTAGGCAGATGGTTCTGTCCTTTGGGAGCACTTAGGAGCCTGTACAGGCAGTTGAGAAAGGAAGGTGCCTAAACAAGGCAAAGTAGCTGTGCCTGAGCAGGTTTTCAGAGGTGCTGACCTCTCTGCTTTGATTGTCCAGGAATTTCAATAGTTAAGCAAGGCAGCTGGGATTGCTTCTTTAAGGCAGGAGGAGACTACAATTTGATGAGACAGCACCCATCTCAGAGACTATATTCCATCTGTGATCAATATAATTCAAAACCAGATAATAAAGTTAATATAATTAAATCTGGGATATGGTCAAATGATTACCCACAATTAAGTTAGCCCTGTTTAATGAGTTGCTACTCCTTACTTTACTTTAGGTTGTCTCAGCTACTGCTCTTGTGTTTTAAAATATATTTGCTGATCACTACTTGCTGGTACTTAGAAATTTTCTTTTGAGGGGCTCTGCACATGTTTACAATGACAAAAATTAATTGGTCCTTAATTGTATAGGTAGGATGAACTATAAAAGGATTTAGGAATCCTTTCTTAGGAGCCTATAGTTTTTGGAAGCTTGATGTGGTAGGGCATGATATTAGCATTCCTGATGTTTTTCCAAGAGATGTACAGAGAACAAGCCCTTAAACTAGATTTGCCAGCAAAAATTAAAACTGTTGTGACACTTTTACCACTATAGAAGGCTAGGTAGGCAAAATCTGAGATTATCTAGATGTTGCTGCAAGTGCTGGAGAACCTAAACAGTGGATGAATGCTAGCATCCGTTCAATAAGTCCCTTCTGATTTTGGGAGGATTTCCAAGATCTAGGCAATTATTTTTTTTTTCCAAAGTAGAATAGTTTTTAATCCTGCAAACATTTGCAGTCATTGGACAGATTGCCCAACTGCTCTCCTATTCAAACCAGTGGGATCTTTTACTCAGGAGTGGGCAAATTACGATATTTGAAAATACTTGGAGGGATTGAGAGAGGAAAGGCTAGTTTGAGTGACTTAATGTTTTTTATCCACCATATCCTATAAAATAATAATCATTATTATTTGTATTAGTAAGGATGTGAAATTACTGCTTTTTAAAAGAAAATAAAGTAAAAACTAGATAATACTTTGCCTTTTCCAACAAAAAATTGCATAGTACTAGGATTAGTGTTGGAACTCTAGCAGACCCATTAGTCTCCCAGTTATGTTAAATGTTGCCAGTTCATATGGCATCATTCAGTTTTCACTGGATCCAATATAAGAAATACTGTGGTATCCTGCCACACAGAATAAGACAGAAACTAGTTTCATCCCAAGATCCAAGTGATATTTATGTACCTACATCCACATTACTTTGGGCAAGCACTTGGTCATGTCTGTCATGGAGAGTTGTTAGAGTAGTTCAAAATAAAGGCAACTACTGAGTTTACGAAGCAAGTAGTGTGGGCAGCCTTAATCCCTCCCTCTGTTTGTGTGGTTGTGTAAGTGGCCATGGGACTGTGAGCGTGGCTGCAAGTGTAACATGGTGGTTACTCCATCGTTTTGGAAGGACTGAAGTTCAGTACCTGGGGTACTGGATATTTTGGTGTCAATAGGTAATGAACAGTGCTTTGAACTTAAGACTCCACATGCTTTGCAGGGTGTCCAGATAAGCAAGCAGTAGGTTCATGTTCATTTTTATATTGCTTTGTTCTTGGTAGAAAAACCAATAACAGAATGGATTTTATCTAAAAGTTTTTCAGCCTGGAGAAGAAATGGCTCCAGGGAGACTTTGCCGTGGCCTTTCAGTGCTTATACAGAGATTAAAAGAAAGACAGAGGCAGACTGTTACCAAGGGCTAAGACTTTTACCCACAGGACAGGAACAGTGGTTTTAAAGAGTGGTTTTAAATTGGCCATAAGGAAGAAATTTCTTATTATGAGGATGGTGAGACACTGGAAGAGGTTGTCCAGAGAAGCTGTGGATGCTTCATTCCTGGAAGTATTGAAGGCCAGGTTGGATGGGGCTTTGAGCAACCTGGTCTAGTGAAAGGCGTTCCTGCCCTTGGCAGGGGGTTGGAACTACATGATCTTTAAGGATCCCTCACAACCCACACCATAGGTTCTGTGAACCTATGTTTAATCATTTAAAAGAGGAACATAAGTATCTCTCTGCTAGAAGGTGATCAGGACTCCCAGAAATATTTATTCAGTGTCCAGGGAAGCTTCAGTTGTATTGCTGTCCAAAGTGCGGTGCTGCTATTCACAGAAAGGGTGGAGTTAAGATCCAAATATTATATGCCATTGTACATCTTTTCTCAATTTACAGAATTTCACTCAAGGCACATAATGTTAAAGACAGACTACCTAGCATCTGGTGGCAATTCTACTTTGGTGAACAATGACTATGTTAAGTTCCATGTCAGTTTTGAGTACGGTGTCATTGTAAAACCTAAGTTCCTTCTGAGGAGTTACTTAAACTTATTTTTTGTATTTAATAAGTATAAAAAGCCACAAGGAGATTCCAGAACCCAAGCCTGTCTTTTAGTGAGTCTTCAAACTTCCCACTGTAGAGCTTTTTCTAAGAAAACTGCTGAATTAAAGGGCTTACAGGAAAAAAAAGTGTCTTGTAATTGCTAAACTAGTTACCTACACAAACCTAATTAAAAATCTTTAAGAAATGTTAACTGGGACCTAAATTGCACTTCACCAGTATTTAAGAGGTGTATGGTGTTGTTTGAGGACCTCTACCTGAAAGTTAATATCA
This sequence comes from Callaeas wilsoni, assembly GCA_013398955.1. Lineage (NCBI taxonomy): Eukaryota > Metazoa > Chordata > Aves > Passeriformes > Callaeidae > Callaeas > Callaeas wilsoni. Next base: position 94,399 of record VWPU01016965.1, on the reverse strand, counting down.
TCATATGGATCAGATTGCTATCATGCTTGCTGCTTGATAAAACTCCTCGGAAACCTGAAGGGATGGAGTTCTGTTGTGTATAACTAAGCTGACTTTTGCTAATTAAATTCCTAATCAATAATTCTTCATCACTGAATCTTGAGTCTAAGGCAGTTTTCTTAAAGCTTCCTTCAATCAAATGTGTGTAAAACAAGCAAATTTCTAATTAGATGCAGAATAAGATTAAAAACAGTATTTTGGACAAAAGAGAACATAGGTTTTTCTTTGATGTTCATTTAAGGAGTAATATCTCTTGATAACAGTTTGACCATACTCAAGGAATTTGATGCCTGTATCTTTGTTTTCTAAGAATTATGATGTCATTTAGGATCAAAGAAAAATAGAAATCTGATTCTTTTTTGAAGTTGCTGTTGTGCAATATCAATTCTGGCTTCTAATGATATTCAAGTACATAGTGAGAGCTACTACTCTAATAACCCACATATAATATCCTTCCTAAGAACTACGTGACAAAAGGCATTTGTAATTATATTTACTTCTGAAAGATTATGGTTTATAGTTAAACCAAGAGAGGCATCCTGTCATTTTCAGAACCCGTTAAATGTGACAGAATCTATTTTTCTGCCAACTTGTGAAGACCAGGCAGAGAGCAAATTTGCTGTGGTCAGCTAAGTGTAACCACTGAGCAGGAAAGTGAATTTAATAATGCATTATTGTTCTTCACTGAAGGTGAACTGTTACAGTGCCTTTGTTATAGCAGACTTTGCCTCTGCTTAGGTTTCCAGATGCTGTGCAGATTACCTGATTAAAATCTCTAATGCATGATAAAATGTTCCATGTATGCTTTTATATTAACATAAATGCATCGGTTTTTGAGGACTGTGACACTAAAGCTAATTGGAAATATTTACTACTCCATTATATGATGCATATTACAAATAAGGATTTATTATGTGTAGAACAAATGATAAGCAACTGGAATTCACAAGGCTTATAACTGCACTATGGTTTTGGGGTGTTAAAATAATGAGAACAAATCTCAAGAGGTTTATGACTGCACCTCAGACTCCTGAGCTGATGTTGGATGTTGGTCTTGTGTTTTCATTTTTACTTCACACAGTAATTCAACCAAAATTCCTCCTGGCCAAATGATGTTCTTGGCTGTATCCTGTCATCATTTCAGCCCTTTCAGCTCTTTATGTTTTATAGCTTCCTCCTCCTTTTCTTTAAATTTTGCCTATTTGTAGTTATCCTGTCAACTTCCAATTAAAATGTAATGCATGATAATTTGTTTATCACCAACAAGCTGAATTCTCATCTTTTTATTTAAAATTCTGTGATTTTGTAATATTTCAATGTTACAAAAATTTTTTTGAGGAAAGACACACACATTATATGTACAGACCTGGGGTTCAGCTCTCCAATCTGTCACTGTCACCCCTCTGTCAGTGTTTTTGTGACCTGTTCAAGTCACGTCTTCATCTGTCGCATCCAATTCTGTAATAGTGAGAAATTTACTTAATCATTTTCTTAAAATTTGTGAGCTTCACATGGAGGGCATTAAGAGTAAACCATAGTTTTATATGCATGCAAATAAACCGTCAACATAGCAGGAACCTGTGTATGCAGAGCAGAGGCTGCGTGTTGGAATATAGGTGAATGGGAACTAGGCTTTGGCAGAATGATACAAGAGATAATCTCAGAGCCCACACCTGTTGTACATTTAACTCAAGTGAAGCTGTAATGATTCATGCCAGCAAAAGAATCCTCTCTTTTCTTTTTCCTTAAGAATCATTGAACACAGTTCTATATTACTTTCCTCTTTACTTCTTTAAAGGACCTACATGTATATATTAATGTATCTACATTCATAGTTATGTGTTGTGTTCAGGAGAATTATTGTTGAGGATTCCTTCCTTGACTCTGGGAATAAGATTTCCATTACTTGCTTTCTGAAGTATATCTACATCTTGAAAAATGAAGTTGAGAATCAGAAGTGATAAGCAATGTCCCTCATGACGAGAGATCTTGTCTTCCAGAGGGGGAGAGAGCTGGATCAGAGATTTCAAATAATTTTTTAAACTACAGTTGTAAACAGCCAACTTTATTGGAAAGAAGGAGAGGGAAGTTTTTCTTTCACCTTTGTCATATGTGTGAATAAAACAATGGGCCAAACAGAGCAGAGGCTGAAGGGAGGGCGGGTTAATAAAAGGAGCAATTGGATTAGAATTGGACTTTGGCAGGGAATGGTGGATGAGAAGCTGATAGATTTTGACTTGTTATTAAATCAAAAGAAGGAAATAGATAATTTCATAGTGGAATCAGCTTTTCTTTCCGTATAGTCTTTTATCCATTTTTCCTTTTAGCAGAGTATTTTTAAAATGGATTTTATTCCTTATAAAGGACTGGGCAACTTTAAAGGACTTAGAGGAGAAAAGAATTGTCTGATAATTGTTAAACTGGGAGGTCTAATTACCTCCACAGTTAATTAAAACTCTTTAACTGCCCTCTTGGTGTGACAATGATACTTTCTCCTTTCTAAATGAAAGTGTAAAGGTTAAACAAAGCAGCAGTCTAGCAAACAGCCTACTAGAATTTGTAATCTGACCCTGAGATCTACTGTTTACTTTGCAGAAATTACAGTCCTGGAGTGTAAAACAGGTGCAGAACACTTGATACTGTTGCCCACTGTTACACAAATGACTTGCTTTTTACTAGGCACCTAGAATTTCCTGCATTTCCTGAAAAACTCCAGACACCCTAGATTAACAAAGTGGAAAAACTCAGTCTGTTTCTTGACCATGACCTTGGCAGTGAGACAAAAGGAGATTGGCAATGTAATGTATTTGTTGTACACAGAAAAAGGGCTCACCACTGGAGCCGTGCAGATAGAGCTAAAATGCCTCAAAAAATTGTTAAAGTTATCACTAGCAGTAGCAGCATTTCAGTTCTTTGTAACCTAGGAAAAGTAGATATTTCTTTTCCCAAATATTTTAACTTTTTTCTTTTTCTTTCTTTCTCTTTCTTTTTCTTTCCCCAGAAAATGAGTGCTGTATTATATGTCAATTTGCAAGTACCATGAGGCTATTCTTTTCACACATTTGTTTCAACTGAGCATATTTCTAACCGGTTCAACACTCAGAAAATTACTACTAAACTAATGAGTATTGAACATCTCTGAGCACAGAAAAGTTCTAAATGCACTGCAGGAGCTCACAGTATATGCCTTGTGATAGAAGGGTATATATTATTGATCTTCTTAGTAGGAGATACCTATGGCAGTGAGCACGTACGAAACCAAACCAATCACATCTTGGGTCAGGTTAAGGACACATATATGAAATTAGAAATTCAGCTGGCCAGTGTAGTTACTCTTTTTTTTCTCAACAAGCAAGAGTCAAACTTTCTGCAACCAAGAGCAAAGATTTAGTACCGTTCAAATGCAGGAATTTTAAAATAAAAAACTGACTTGTATAGCAAAGGCTTGTTTCAAGAGGTTATCTCAGACTTAGTTCTGGCTAAAGCCAGCCTCCCACATACCTCTTCTATGCTAAGAATTTTTAGGAAAATATTTAGTTCTACACTGCAAGTTTAGCCCTATCTGAATAGTGAACTTAGATTATGCAGTTTTCTCCTCTGTGTCTAGAGTGTCCGAGTTCTAGTTTTTCTGACATGAGGATCTGCATCTGGCACCTTTTTATCTATGATTATTAAAAAAATGGATTTAAATCTTTGTTCAACAAAAATATACTGAAATATAGACTTTTTCTGAGTGAAAATGTATGTTTTCGTCTGCGTGCAATTTTTGCAGTTCAAACAAAATAGCTACATATGTTCCGTTTGCAGCAGTCTGATTTGTGGGAGAGTGAAAGCATGTCCGTTTTCCGTTGTATGAACTCATAAAAATACAACTTCAATGACTTTTTAGCTGCATTTTCAAGGCACGTTTCTCCTTTGTTACATTGCAAAGCCTCAATGTAACAGGCCATAAATTCTGCTGAATAAAAGAGATCTAGGGAGTGAGCTTAAGCACTGAATCCTTGATTGTCCAGACTGCTTAATTGTTAGCTTTTAGCCTGGCTGTGTTTTCACTGCTACAATTAGCTCCCTCCACAACACATCTGCTCTAGAAAGTACTAGCACTAAATAATGTGGGCACAAGAAAATCTTACTTCGCAGCATGGTCAGAGATCAAATGGCAGCCCTTTTGTTTAGTGTTACGACATCCAAACACAAGGGAATAATATTTGTTTCAGGAAAGGATATCGAGCCTTGACTTTATTAACAGAACATTCTATTTACAGCAAAATAACATCTATGATCCTGTCACTTTACCTTGCAGTCCTGACTTTGCTTGCTTTTATTTAATATCAAAAATGTTTAAGACCTATATTGCAAATCTGCAGACTCCTTTTCTTTATACAACTTCTGATTTCAAGTCATTTGATTTCATTCAAATCGAAGTTTTCTAACCATGTACTGTTGTACATTTACCAGACTTTCAGTGGATTTATTGCAAAACATTTGGCTGGAGCTTGTTCATTCATTTCACCTTAAGAGTCCTATCTCATTATACTTGCACATTAGCACTGCAGATATTCTCTTCTACCCAATTATTACCCATTAGAAAACAGTTGCTAAAGCCAGTCAATAGCTTTGCCACCCAAACTTACTCTAAAAATAGAATCATAGAATTATAGAAAGCCTTGGGTTAGAAGGGACCTTAAAGATGCCTCGTTCCAGCTCCCCTGCCATGGGCCGGGACACCTTTCATAGACCACATTGCTCAGTGCCCTGTCCAGCCTGGCCTTGAAGCTAAGAAGAGGAATTTGTGTTTTCACACTTTATCTTTGGCAAGTCCTTTAGGCTGGTTTTATCCCCAGGCTGCACTTGATGCATTTGTGCAAATTGTCAGTCAGATTTTCAGTTTCAGCAAATTGTCAGTCGGATTTTCAGTTTGGCTGGGAGGGGGTGTATGAAAAAAATAGGAACGTTGGCAGAGAAACTGAATAATTGAGTTCCTTGGTTACCTGTTTCTAAACAGAAATCAGTTCTGAACTTGTTCTGATTTTTTCATTAGTAATATGGCACAGAACCCTTTCCTGTTCTCTTAGACACGCTGTTTAACTACTGTAACTTTTGAGGTGAAAGACTCAAGGTAACATATTCATAACTTACTCTAAAAAAACAATGACTAGAGAGAATTCTTTTGCTTGAAGTCAATATTAGTTTTAAACAATAATTGAGTTTGAACTTTGTAAAGATATTTACATTCTACTTTATCTAATGGAGCTAAAAATAAGAAATATTATCTAGCTGACCTATAAAATCTGTACATCTTAAAATTATCGGAAAGCTATAATCTACGGTGTCATAGTTGTATAACTGAGACTACCTAATTGTTTTCTTTCCAGTATCACTACTCCATTTTTCCCTTTCCCACAGAATTATGGTACAAGTTTATATTAAACCGTTGTCCCAATAGTTTCTATTATAAACTCTAGTAGCACTGTCCTTGCTTCTAGAGGCTGAATTGTATGTCAGTGCTTCTGAGCACTGATTAAAATGATGTAACATTGTAAATAAGTAGATACAACTTGATCCCATATATTTAATGAGTATAAATAGGTGTGACTAAGAATGAAATTCATAGAGGAAATGCAAAAGTATGATGAGCAGTATTTAATTGCGGATACCTAAGAAGAGGCACTTTTTGGGTTTGTCCTATGCATTTCCAGGGTGATTATAACATCACAGAATTCTGATACAACTTTTGGGAGGTTTGGGGGGTTTTTGTTCCTCTTTTCTATTTTGGATTATTTAGCATTAAGTTTTTATAATTAAAATCTTAACATTTCTAAAGGAAGATGAGGGTGCGTTCATTTATAACCAGTTTTATTAAATTTACTTGATTCAATTTAAAAGATAAAGCTGGGTGGCTAATAAAATTTTCAGTTTAATTTGTGCACTAAGTAGTAACAGGTAGGAAACAATTACGTAAAATTTTAATTGCAATTTACAGAGGGAATGAGGATTTAGTCAAATTAACATTGGGTTAACCTAAAATGATTTGATTATTTTTTAATATTAAAAGCATGCATTTTTAAAACATTGCTTTAAAAATTATAACGATCTTAATTAATTTAAATGAAAAATTGATTGTAAAGAAACCACCAAACCATTCAAGAACTGTCTTCAAAACAGCAAAACAAAATCAAATCATTGTTTATGCTTTTATTTCTTCCAATTTATTTACTCAACTGAACACATTAACTGAATTAACAAACAATTTTGCCTGTTTCTTTCCTTATCTGTCAGTGCAAAAACAAAATATTTTAAGGGTTCCCAGTTACACACTTTTTCAATTGCAGGATTTTTTATTCATTGATATTTCAGCATGGTCATCTTTCCTAAATTGTACACTTTTTTTCCCCACAGCTACAATCTCAGATTAATGTGTAACATCAGATGTTGACTCTGCAGGAGCATTAAGTGTTAGTATCAGTTCCTTCATTGTGCTTTGGATCAGGAATTAGAATTTAATTCTTGAGTAGGAGGAGAAAAGTGGAAGAGGAATTGGAATGTTTACCATGTTGGAATTAGAAAGTTACAATGAATTTTTTTTTTTTTTTGCTGTTTTTCCCAATGTGCTGAATTCCTGTTACATTTACTGAATACTTAAATGAACAGAAAAATGAGCAAAAGCTTTTAAAGCAGATAATGCCAGTCATGTTTTTCTTTTGATTTGGCTTTCATTTTATGTGGTTTGTTCTTTCAGTTATTGTATGTTTAGCCAACCATCAGACCCATCCTGAAAGTCAACAATAATAAAAATGTAAATCATCATCAAAAGCATGCCTTGCAGTGAGAGAACATTTCAAAGATTGTTTATCAGATGTTCATTTTCTCCTGTCAGATGTTGAAATCTTTTACTTCCCATCATATTGCACAGAAATGCAGTTTTACTGATAGTGTCTACTTGTAGCTAAGCTGTGAAAAAGTCAAAATTTCATTTTGTAAGAGCAGTTATCACACAGACTACTGCAGACCTAGGTTATTGGTCCTTATTTAGCAAGCTCACAGATAAGATGTCTAATTTCCTGGCCAACCTTTTTGTATGTGTGAGTGTGTATGTGTGTGTAAGAGTGTGTATGTATGTGTGTGGGCCATTAAAATATATAAGATTAATAAAAAATACCCAACACAGCTTTTTCACTTGCAATATACAGGTAGAGAAATAATGTAAACACTGGCCATGAAGTCACTTTGAAAAAATAAGGTTTTAATTATTAAATTAACTGTTAATATTATATTACAGCATTTTTAAGTGCTGCATGAAAATTTAATTAGAAATATGAGATGTAGGGACTACCTGACTTAACACTGGGCACAATTCAATACATCCTCAATCAAGTTCTTCAGTTGTTGATTTAAGTTTGAAAAATTTCCATATCTAAATTAGAGCTGTTCTGGAAAAATGGAGGAAAAAAGCTATGTTAACCATTTTAATACAGAATTTTATAGTAGAAAAAATTCAATAGAATAGAGGTTTGTCTACTATCTTTCTACAGCTGGCTTCTCTGCTATATTAAAATAATACTTCTATTTTCAGATAAAAGAAACCTGTACCTATTTTTTTCTTAATCTTAAAAGTACTAAAATACCAAAAGTAGTGAATAGTACAAAATAATATATTTTGCACTAAGCTTGGTCAGGTATAGTGAAGGAATGGTTAAAAACCCGTTTAATCTATCTGAGAGAAAAATCTGAGGTCATGGCTAATTATTTTAAGAACTCTTTCTCTAAATGTTTTTTACATAACACATGAACAGCTTCTTAGTTGCCTTTATGCGGGGTACATTTTTTTTTCTTTTCCACTTAGTTTCTAGCTCATGCTTGTGAAAGAAACGCAGCCACTCTAATGAATTTGTTAGAAATGTAGGAGAATGCCTTATTAGTGGAACTGTAGAACAGGGAGTGCTAGGTTTGATTCTGGCTTTTTTTTTCCCTGAAAGCAGAATTATGAAAACAGAATTTCAAAGAAAAATTGCAGGTCTATTTAATAGCACCTACTTCCATCATGTATTTTTTTGCTCACTACAGTGTACATAGAAGAGAAAGTATATTCTATCATGCACCTCGGATACATACTCGGATACCTGCTATTTCAGCTGCAGTTGAAGCTAACACAAGTGGAAAAATAATTTTATGAATGGTTTTCTTTGGACTTCCTATTTTTTTTTTTAAATTTGTACTCCCTTCATAGCACAGCAAAATGAAACTTTGATTACTGTTAATACTAAACTCATTTAATAATACAAATAAGGATCCGTAAATATAATAATGACTACAGACATTTGATGTAAATTAAAAAATATAGGTAGCTACTATATTGCCAGGGAAGATGAAAACAGATATATTCGTACTTGATTTCCAAGACCTTTCTCCCCAAACCTACATTCTAGCATTTTCATTTTTATGCTTCAATGAGTTGCTCTTCATAATTAAACAACTATCTGTAGAGCACTTCTTTATGTGTTTATTAAACATTGTCTAACTCATTTCCTGTTGACACAAAATTGTTTGAGTGGCAAAGGAACTTTTATAAATAACTGACATCCAAGAACATGAAGGGGACTGTTTAAGTGGGTCGTTTGCTTGTGTACTTCCACAAGGAATTTTTAAACTGCAATCTTTACTTGAATTGAAACACTATTGTGCAGTGCTTTAATTCCTTTAAGAATAACATTCATTTTAGTGCATTTTAAAAGTCTGAACTCTGTAAGCATTATCTATACCCACGAACATCTGTCTAAAATGGCTTAGTTCCAACAATACTGCAAAAGTTAAAGTTCAGTTGGTGATTTTGTCTATTGTTTAGCTAGTATCAATTTTTTAAGGTCTGTACTTAACTACTGCTGTCATTCAGTTTCTCTGTCTCTGATCTCATTTTCTTTTTGGGAAGGAGAATTAAAAAAAAAAAAAACAAACCCACAATTCAACAGTGTTGTTTAATTCCCTGAAAAAAATGCTCAAATCCCTCTACACAACATTAAATGTAAAATGAGAACTAGAAATCATATCAATTCCATATATACTCTTTCAAACTTGAACATCTTAGTTATTAACTAATCCCAATTTCAGCTTTGGTGAGCTCATTTTAAAAGAAGTAGCCTTTATCTCATGATGTAAATTCAATAGCTCTTGTCAGGTCTATTAAATAGAGTATTATTTTATTTACCCCACAGCTGATAACAGAGTCACAAGATTCACTCTAGACTGGTCTTCCCGTAAGTTATAGCTATGATGTCTCCAAAGGGATGAAAGAAGTTATATCCTCTACTTCTCAACTTCTTTTCATCATTACATATATTCTTATGCTATAATAAATCACATGAAATACTTCTCGTAGCTACAGGGCTCAAGAATTATCTTCCGTGCCTGATATTTATTTCAGCTCCAGAAATATGTCTGAATCTTGCTGAATGAGGATCTGTGTTGTACACTAATACAGCAGTGGTTAGACATGTTCAGAGTTTAAGAAATGTAGTTAAATAACCCAAATCTAATCATACTACATGCATTGTCTCAAACACACGTAGGTTTTATATGAAATGCAGCATCCAGAATGTTTTTGCGTAGTAAGCTGTGAAAGGAAAGCGAATATCCTGAAAGCCTGCCCTCATCGTATGACACGGGAGAGGACAAATACTCATCTTCTTAAATAATTAGAGAGCCCTTTGCAGGACAACCCCTGACTACTACAGCCAGTTTGTAGCCCATACCTAACCAGATGGTGGGCTATCCTGCTTGAGAAATATTCTCTAGGGAATAGTGGGACTGGTTCTCTTCTCATTGATTCCATGATTTCCTCAATCCAGAACAGAGTAGCCTTGGTTTTTCCTTTAATTTCTATCCAATTTCTTGGTTTTTTGTGTGATTCGGTTTCTGTTTTTGTTTTTTTTTCCCTTCTGCTAGGGAAAAAGAGATTAAAGGAAGGAGTTGTTGGAAACTAGGATTAAATTTAGAGGAAGATGCTCAGCACCCACATGACAGCTCTGTCTCACCAAAGACTTATGATGACAGGTTTGGAGATCTTGGAAAAGCACATCTTGGAAAGCAGCCATATTTTGGCAAAATATCTCTATGCATGTGATTACTTGATTTCTAGATCGGCTGCTTGCTTCCATTGTTCTCCTCCTTACCTTGATGTAAGGATGTGATGTGATATGGTGTTCCTTCAGGCTCTCCGCCTTTCAAGCTAGCATTGAAGCAGCATCTGTATCAGTTTAGTTCAGTCTAAACATGCAGGGTGACTTAGAAAGTGGATAGAGCACAAAACACACTTCCCCAAGCTGGTGTATGCCTTCAAACATGATATTTTAAGGTATTGTCCCACTTGGTTTTCCCCATGAAATTAGCTTGTAGGTTTTGAAAAATGTTTTATGACTTGTGACTGCAAAAATAGACCTCTTCATATAGGGTAACCTCGTGTGATGTGAGGGAGCTTTGCAGGCCTGTTCTGTTTCTTTGGTGCAGGATGACACGGTTTATTGTCAAATGGATTAGATCATAGACAGAGGATAGTGGAATGGCTCGGGAAAAAGAATAGTGAAAGGACAGGAGGACATGGACAGAAACTGAAATACAGGAAATTACACCGGAACATACGAGAAGACTTTTTAACTGTGAGGGTGTTGAAGAGAGACAGTGGAGACTGCAATGAGCAACTTAAAACCCAGCTGGACAGTCATGAGTTGGGCTGTGCAAGGTGGTCTTCAGATGTGTTTTCCAGCCTCAACTGCCCTATGAGCCTGTAAAATGGTGGGGAAATGTTATCAGTAATTAATGGAAGAAAACATGATAAAGATTTTCCTCTGCTGTTTTTCAGCTATAACATGACCTGAAGAGAAGCAGTGAATAAATGAGATGCTTGCTTCATTTTACTGTGTTCTTGTTGGAGAAGAAAAATACAGTCACTTATCTGAGAATACATTTACTCTAATATTTTCATATTCCCAAACACTCTGGTCTTATTTCTCGTATTTGGGGATCCATATGCCATGGTTTGCTCTTTGTTCACGTACAGAAATCATAGAACTACTTTTACATAGCACTGATAATGCAGACCATTTCTATTTTCAAAAGCTTTTTGTAGAAGACTTTTTTATTACCATTACTTATTATTTTTAAAATAAAATCCCCTAAAGAAAGGCCCATCTAGAAAATTAGTTGGTTATATAGCTATCCTGGCAACTAGTTAGCAGTAAATGTCTTCTTTTTAGAACCCTTCGTCTTTTAAGTTTGGTTAATAGAATATCTATTTTTTACACAGAACTGATTTTACTAAAGCTGCAGAGAGTTTTAAAAGTTTGAAAATCTCAGAAAGCTCTCAAATGGAAAGGTTGTCTCTAGTAGTGCTTCATAAACTTGAACGCTTTTGAGTGTAAGTCAATATCTTCTCAAAGTAACATGGGTCTTAAACATTCAAGTCTATTAAAACTTTATCAATAAAATTAATTGGAGGCTGAAAAATTATAATTACCATTAATTTGAATAAGTACATTCAATTTAGCTGTTCACATACAAGTCAGAAATCATAACTGCATTGCAATCAGTGTACATATCAAAATCAGTGTACATATCAAAATCTCTTGCAATATTTATCTTGTTATAAATTGGCAAACAGCTTTCAGAGTTTGTAATGAAACATTTTTGACATGATTTCTGACAGAGTTGTATAATTTTAGACTAGTAAGCATAAGTGTAGGGAAGTGTTTGGGGTTTTTTTCTGACAAATCAGGCCTTGGGTGGCTCTCATGAGTCATCTTTCAGATGATGACTTATTTACCAACTGAACAGGAGTTATGTGTCATGTAAATAATACAGAAATAACAGGTCTGGAAAATCTAAACTCTCATTTTACCTGCATTAAAACAAATTATTTTTCTGTCCGCTTGTAGTTTTTTTGGACTACGGTATTTTCAGATCTGAGGTGTTTTTCCAGCCCTCTGCATCTGAACAGATCGTATCAGAAGTGATCTTTGAAAAGCAAAACAGCACATTTCTTTACTCCAGTACTTAATCCACTTCCAGCCTTTAATTGAAAAAGGTTGGATTATTGTTTTTCATTTAAAGCTTTCATCAGCTTTTAAAATTGATAGTGCCTATATTCACAAGGGATTAAGGAAGAAAATAAGTATACATTTTCACAGCCTTTAAATCACATAATTTGCCACTGAAATTAATGTGTATCATCTTGAATTATTATTTGATCTTATACGTAAGTGCTCTGCTATTTAAAAGGAGTCTTAATAACAAATTTACCAAAGGCAGTTCAAAGCCCTTTTATCTTTTTTTTTTCATTAGAATCTCCCATTTTCATTTCATTGCTTTTGTTCCTTACCACCTTCTTCATCCAGAAAAATAAGTAACAGCCAGTGTCGCTTTTGAAATGGAAAAATGGTTTCAAATCACTGGCAAAGCTTAATGACTTCTGACTGCTGAGATATGTTAATTTAAGCCAGACCAAATGTTCCTCAGTTGCAAATATTTGGTGTTGTTCACTGGGAACTGGCAAGATTTATGAGGGCCCAGTGGCAAAGGCTCTCTGCTCACATGCCTCACATTACAATTGTTTCACATGTTGGGTGATAAAAGGCTGTTTGAAAAAAAAAAAAAAGGGAAGAAGGAAAAGAATCAACTTTTCACAGAAAATGTGTATAGGCCCAAAGAGGATGAGGGCTTAGAAAGACAGCTTTGCTTTTTTCTGTCAGTGAATCTTCTCAAAGAACCATTTAACTGCTGAATTAATGTGGTATTCTCATGCCAATCTGCATTCTTTTCACCCTCTCAAAACATCAAAATCCATGTGACTGGATGGTTCAAAGCACTGGTAATGGAGCATAGAGGACTTGTTTTTAGTGGTTTTTTTTTCACTTCTAGGTGGCCAGTCCAAACCTACTGGAAACTGATAGTGGCCAAAAGTCATTAACCTTTGGCTCTTTGGTTGTTTCTGAGAAATTTAGTGAGAACAGTTTAGTAATGAGTAGATAGATATATACATCAGAAATACCCCAGTAAGTTATTCCGATAGACACTCTTGATAGGGGAATCTTACACGGATAGGACAGACACCAAACTATGCTTTGGAAAAAGGCACCTGCATGACTCGCACATCAGTAGGAAAATTCTGTGGAAACATTCCTTGCCATTCTGTAGATTAGTTTGCAGGACTGTAAATTGGGAAGCATTCGGTCTGTAGTAGTTCTACAATAACAGCAAAAAAAACCCTGTAGGGTGAATGGGGCATTATAAAAATTATGTTCATAAATTGAATTTTTTCATATATGCTTAAAGGGAAACTTACTTGTTTCATTAATTGAAAGAAAAATGAATTTCTGACTGTCTTATATTTACTTTTTAATTTGCAAGTGACTGTGAAATTTGGGAGTTTACACTATTCCTAATTGCTCCAATAGGATTAGATTTTAAAATGTCTTGTCTTTTCTGAAAGCAGAAGCCAAAGTCTAGTAGTAGCAAATCCCAGTGTGTAGAGAAAAGAATCAATGCTTTCTCTCTTAAACTGGATTAGACAACATGTTACATAAAGCCCTTCTACTATGCACACTTAAAATCTTTGGGGCAAATAGAGTTTTGTTTTCTGAGTCTGCCTGAGGTCGTTTTTCTCAAAAGCCTAGTTGCTCCTTTCATGCAGACAGGTAACCTCAGTATTAGAGCTACTGGCTCACCACTGCTGCTAATGCTTTAGTGCTTTACCACTGCTTTTTGTACCACATTCTCTCTCATAGATGATAGAATAAGTTAAGTTCTTCCCAAATTCAAAGGAAGGAAGGGGACAGCAGCTTTACTTATGCTGGATCAAGTCACCCCTAAAACCAAACAAAAATCCCACAGCATATTTCCGTGGAAGTCTTGAGGGCATCCTGAGCTGAGTGAGCATCGGTGTGAATTCATTCAAACTTTACGGTATGGATGTTTGCAATCAGAGTAGATTAACCCTGATTATACAAATCAGCTACAGTGAAGGTCTACTAAGCACAGAAATGACTGCTCTAATGATTATAGGGTGATAACTCCTGAGCAGTGCTCAGGGTTTCCACTGAAGGTAGTGGGAGCCATGAGGGCTAAGTGCATTCCTAGGCTTTCAAACAGGAAAGAGAAATGCCTCCGCAGGGGTCAGAATGCCCCCTCGAGTGTTAAGAAAGGATAATGGTTCTCACAGATAAGAGAAACATCTTGAAATAAATAAACTGAATGTCAGAGGTTTGTTTTTTTTAAAAGTGTTTATAAACTAAAATATAGAAATCATTATGTTCATATTTGCATTTAGGCTGAAACTATTATTCCTTAGGGGAAAAAAAAAATGCACCATGTTATTTGTGTTAAATACTCTAATTATGCTCTTCACTGGGATAAAAGGAAAAAAAAGCTGACAACCAGCAAAAGAAACAAAAATCTAAATTCTTTTCTTGCATTAAATATGACACAGATTGTAAAAAGCAATATTTTTACCCTTGAAATGTTTGAAGTATTGACATTCTGTCCACTCAATTGTCAGCTTGTCTTTAGAGATAGAGCTTCCAGGTTCTTAGCATTTAGTAAACTGACACTGATCTCTATTCTTCTTTAAACTTGTATGCAATTCTTGGCTTAAAAAAAACCCTCCGTGATACCATGAAAGGTTATTCTTGCTACAGACACTCCAAAAATTCTGTGCTATCCTTATGACTGTTTCCCTGATTTTCCAAATTTGTATTAATAAATAAACCTTGTTACCTTTAATTTAAGTTTCAACAAAGCTTGAAAGGGGATTTAGGAATGTTATAGGCTGCTATTCTTGGGGGGTACATGTAGAAGTCGTAGCTTGTGCTACTGGAAAGAAGCTCCCCAGTGCCTCAGAGCCGGTGAGGAAGGGGAGGTGGCAGGACTGACACAGAGGCAGCGCAAAGAACTGGTGGAGCCAGACCCCAGAGGCAAGAGCTGTCTTCAGAGCTTCTTCGGTTAATGCAGTGGGAGTTTGTGTATGTTATTAGGGCAGCACTAAATCAGCTTCATGAATCTAAGGGTCCAGCTTTGTGTACTTAAAACCAAAGTATGTGTCAGAGCCTGCCTTCCTTACCTGAGCAGACCTCTGTTGGAATTTAAATAAACGGTAGACATGAAAGCGTGAAAAAAAGGCTTTTCTCCTTTTGTACCAGATAGGTATATAAACAAAATTAGCTGCATGTTAATAAAGGTTAAAGGAAGAAGAAGTATAACAGCCCAGAATAAATTGCCAAACCTTCCTAGCAGAAGCAATGGCATTGCTTGATTTCTCTGCTGTTATTCATATTGCTATGTTTACTTTAGAGTGCCAGAGAAGTCCCTTATGATTTAAATAAATTTTGTCATATATTTTACTTCTATGGCATGTGAATTCTTCAGGGATAAAATATCTGCTAAATTTCTCTGTTTTCCTTCACTCCTGCTTATATGATGAAGCATGATTTGTGGTATTTAATGTAATCAGACTATCATTAATTTTCTGCTAAAATGTTTCTGCATATGGCCATGCAAAATATGTATCTACATACCATCAGTTGCTTAAAGAATCAAAATGAGGATGACAGTGTTTTTCTAAAGAAGATTTCTCTGAATCTTTCCACCCACAGGCTCTGTTGAAGGCAGTAAATAGTCCATTTTTGTTAATGAAGCTTCACTCATACAGCTGGGATTGTTTAATATTTTACGAGTGTTACTTTGTTTTGCTCTCAACGATCTCAGGCAGTTAAGGATTTATGAATCGTGTTTTTCTCAGCCCATCTGCGGTTTCCTATCTTCCCTGGCCTTGAGAATATGTTTAAATTTATTAAAGCGAAGCAAAGGCTCATTATTTCAAAGGAGAGCCAAAGTGACACAGTGAATTGGTTATTAATGGAAAGGCACTGCCATAGGGCGATTGAAATTTAATGATATCCTACAAGAAAAAAATGAGGGTGTCACTTTCCAAAAAGTCATGCTAAATGCCAGCCTTTTTAAGGTCCTGCCGCTAATTTTATGCCTGCACACAGTAATGTTTTCAAAAGCGTTTAGGAAACACGGACCAGTGACTGTACTGATTATCCTTTTCACCTTCTCGCCTGTTCCAAATGGGTTTGTGCAGTGAGCGATTTAATCTCTAAATATAGGGAACGTTAAAAAAAATAACATTGCTGTTTTTCACAAGCTAAGGGCCTTTTGCAATCCTCCAGAGATGGACTTGCAAATATGCTATCTCCATATGCTCACAGTAAGCTCTCAAACTGGCTCATCACCAAAAAAAAAAAAAAAACAGGGAAAACAAAAAACTTCAATCACTTTATTTCTTCTGCTTTTTTGTCATTCAAGAGATGTTTTATGTACACAGAGTACATTTATCAAAATTTAAGTCACACATGATTAGAGCATACCTAGGAATCTCTGAAATTTCTCAGTTTTCTCCTGATTAGTCTACATTTTCTTTCAGAAGACAGTCCTTGTTTCCTGAAATGCCTTCCACCTGTTTCTGGATTATTCTTGGTTTTTAATATGATGTTCATATAGACTTTGTCACTGTGTTTTCTCAGTTTGAAAGACAAGGTGTGTAATTTCGTAGCAGAATTCAGAGTATTCTTCCAGAGTGTTGAGGCTTGGGCTTTTTTTGTTTGGTTGGTTTGGTTTTTTAGATTTGAGCTGGTTATAATTCTCAGACTACAGAGGCCCTATAATGTGGTCCTTAAGTGACTGTTGAAAGAGTTCTAAATGGAAGACGGAGATGAACAGAAAGGGGAAATACCTGTGTTAGGACTGCAGGACCAGGCTGATAGAAACTTGTTGATGATGCTGGTGCTCAGTGGAGTATTATTGTTTAATGTTCCAGTGCTAGTGATAACTATATGGTTCCTTCCTCCTAGTTGTGTATTTCAACATATGATTTACTACAACTATAACCATGTTTAAGCACAATTGAGGAACACGGATTGGGGATAAATCACGGATAACACAAGGTCTGTGTAAATGTCTGGACAGAAAATAGCTTGTGATAACCATGTCAAAAAAGCAGGCTTTACATTAAACACCTCACAATGTCAGATGACTGCTCCTTTGTAAAAGTAGAAGAACTGGCAAAGGATTCTCATGCCATGACAACAAAGCTGCTATGGCTACACAAGCTATTGTGCGACCTTCCTCAGTTCTCAGCCGTTGGGATGAAGAATCCCCTTTAGTACTTCCCCATAGCTGTTCTCCTAAAATATCAACTCCCACAGAAAGCATACAAATATGCAGCAAAATGAAAAGGGGTAGTAGCATAAAGGGATACTTGGTATCAATCATCCTCAGTTAATACAGAAGTGGTAGAAGTCTGTGGTGGAAAAGACATGCTAGGTCACCTAGTTCATCTTCCTGCTGGTGCGGGAAATGTTCCCGACATATATTTTCTAGTGCCCTGTCCAGTCTAGTTTAAATACCTGATGCAACTCATTTATATTTATATTGTAATTTTCTTACAAACATAAATATAAAACCAAACTCCAGACGTTGCCCTTGACAGGCATATTAGTAACAAATCATTTTCTAACCTTGCTTATGGTAAATTTCCAACCATCTGCTGACAGGTAAACAGAAATTTCTTCTTTCTTTTTTTTTTTTTTAAATTCTTAGAATACTTTCACTTCCCAGTCTCATCAAATGAAATAATAAAAAAAACCCCAACAACCTTAATTATAAAGTGAGAGTACCATGTTGTTTCTAAAAGGAGAAATGTTGCCCTTTCTGGAGGTGTGGATCTGACAAGCATCCCTGCCCCTCCTACACGAAGGGATAACCTGTGGTCTTTAAACATACCATCTGCTGTTTGAATGCCCTAGAGGTGGAGGCAGTCTGAGGGCAGGAAAGACTGGTAGCCGTCTCCCTACATTTTACATATTAGCAGCCCTAAAAAGAAAAAAAAAGAGGTTGAATTATTGCCAAATTTTGAACTCTTTCTCCTACAGAGCAGAATCCTGAGGCAAGAGCTTCTGGTTTGTTCTGTCTGTAGAAGAGTTGCAGTGGGGAAGAGTTATTTGCAGACGAGAGCCAGGCTACGTGACGTGAGTCATGGGAGTGTCATTTCTGAGGAGAAGGTAGTAGACATCGTTTCACACGCCTCGGTCTTGGGTCCATGCGTGGGTGCTGGCAATGTCGCCTGTTCTTGCAGGAAGCAAAAGCTGCGTCTCAGTTCATGGAAACCAGTCAGTGAGAGGGTCGTGCTCAAATTAACACACCAGGAGCTGGAGGGGTTACAGGGAGAGGTCAGCGTCTGTGCGGTGCTAAGTGTCTTCCTCTTGGGCTTAAATCACTGAAAGGTAGGATCTTCAGACTGGGGGCAAGAATTACTATAGCCAATACCACGCCTTCACAGGGACTTTCTGTTGTCTGGGGTGAGGGGGTAGAAAAGTCAGAAAATAGGGTCGTTAAGACTATCAAATACTGTGTTAACTGAAGCCCTAATAAGGATTTGCATACTATTTTAAAGAACACCTGGAGAAATGGTGACTCAAGGGCCTGCAAGTTTGGTCCCTCTAAGCTTCCTGTTTTAACTATAAGCTTGTCATCCTATAACCTTTCTAACAAAGACATAAACACTTCAGCTACATATATTTTGATTGTTTCATGACAGTTTACTGGAGGCTTAGCAATGACAGATTTCTTCATTGTCTTTTTGCCAAAATTTGTCCTTTAAGTCATTTTTGTTGACTGCCCCTTTTAGCAGCTCACCTCACAATGAGAGAGGAGACAATTAATGGGAGGGTGATTTATCACTGCCAAAAACTGTCAAGGACTTCTGTTGTAGCTGGAGAAAAAGCAATTTCACATTATGGCATTTCATTCCGAATACATTGTATTTACAGCTCACAGTTTTATTTTCAGAGCCTATTATCAGGTGAAACAGTTGCATCTGAAATGTTGTTTGTGACATAGGTGACCTGTTAGGATTTGATAAGTATTTACGCCAGAGCACAAGGGGCTCACACATCTGCTGTTGGCAGAAGCAATGGAAAAAAATAACCTGGAAATGAGGCGTTTGATTTTTCTGGTTCCTACACTCGAGCATCTGTTGCTATAATTAAGTGGCATTCAGTAATTGCAGAGCAATGGTGAAATAAACATATGCATTCTTGCCAGCTTTTAGGATTTGGTGTCCTTACAGTAGGAGAGACAAGCAAAGTGACTTCAGCAAGAACAAAGGGTTCTGTAACAAAGTTTAGCAATTAACTTTGCTATTGCATAAAGAGGAATTTTGCAATGAAAAGGAAATAGAGGAAGAAAAAAAATCTAAATTGGCCAGTAGCTTTTATATATTTAAACTGATTGCTGCAAGAGGTAAAGCAGAATATTGAACTGGGAGCCTGCTAATATTTTTCTGTTGAATGGAGTTGTACTGGAGTTGTATACAGAAAATAAAAATTGAGCATGCAATACTAACTAAAAAAAATGAGAATGCAAGAAATCTATTATACAGAGAGAATTTATAATGAAATGTACTCCTTTA
This sequence comes from Callaeas wilsoni, assembly GCA_013398955.1. Lineage (NCBI taxonomy): Eukaryota > Metazoa > Chordata > Aves > Passeriformes > Callaeidae > Callaeas > Callaeas wilsoni. The sequence continues at coordinate 74,847 of VWPU01016965.1, read as the reverse complement.
GTGTAAAGGGGGAGTTGAGATCTCCGTGAGGGCCCCTGCTGCCTTTGTTTACGGCTCAGTTGTGGTGTAAATGAAAACAGAACCTGGTGGTCACTATTAGTTAAGAACCCCAGTTAAAAGAGGCTTTTTAAATGAATCATTTGTAGGGCATTTGTTAAACAATCATCTGTTTCGTACTCTGTGGTGAGATTCAGTATAACTTTTTAGGTTATTTTTTAGAAGTGGGAAGAACTGGGGGAATATAGGTTTTTTTCTAAGAGAGGATTTAAGTCAGAACACTGTCTCATCTGATCACAAGTTTTGTGACTGTTATGAGTTTTGCCTTTTAAGAACAGGCTGTCCAACAAGTTATTTCAACAATGGTCCTTGTACTAAAAATAAAAATAAAAATGGATAATTAAGTAGCAGAACCCATGTAACCCCACAGATATGTGGCAGATGTAGCATGTTATAAATTCTGAGAACCTAAGAATAGAAAAGGGTCTGTCTCTTGCTGTCTGTCGAGGCCAATAAAGAGTGAGCATGAAAAACAGCTATTAGTATTGTTTGAGGAGGCCATTCTTATATATGCTTTGGCACTTTCACTTGCGTGGTCTGGAGCAAGTTTGGCATTAACTATGCCCCTGCTTTTTTGGCTGGGGGAGTAAGAGGAGCCACTTTGCAGTGGGTGGTAAAAACCACAGTAAGTACCTTGAATATCTGCATAGGTACATGCATGCGTACATACACATGCATGTATTCACACACATGCAGGGAGAGAAAAAGAGATGTAATGAATGAAGCAAAGAGAAAAAAAAAATCGTGTTTCGTGGACATAGGACAGGACTGAAAAGTGAAAATAGATGATAGTTTTTACTTCAGTTTCCATCACTTACAGTCATCTCTACATGGCCATAGGAAGCCATAGCAGGCCAATCAGAGCTTTAAAGAACTGGAATATCACAGGATCAGGATCTGTGTTGTATCTTAACATAAATGTCAGAATGCTTTTTTCACTTTACTGTTCAGACCTTGAAACTAAATCTGTTAATTAATTTTCTTTGCAAATGCAGATATTTTAAGGGTAGGTATAGCCTTCTAAACTGATAAAGTAGAAAATTAATTTTTAGCTGCATTTAATTAAATCTAATGCTAATTTCAGTAACTACATTTTTTAAAATACTATTGCAATATACATTTCCATGCTATAATTCTGAAGAAAAAAAAGAAAAAAAGAAGGAAATAATCTCTTCAGACTTGAGGACATTAATGTATAAGAGTCTGATTCTAATAAACTTCATATATGCATGAACGTGCTTTTTTATTCTGCAAGTGAGCTACTGGATTTTGATGTTGTTTGGGAAAACTCATGAAGCAATATACCTGAAAGAGGTGAGAGTCAGGAGATTTAGATTGTTTTTCAGGCTTTGCCAATAACCTGTTGTGTGACTTTGGGCAAAGCACTTCACAAGTCTGTGCCTCTGCTTGCCACTGTGCTTATTTACAGATGAATTCTTTGAGGAAGGAGTTACCCATTTGCACAGGACTTTGATTTTCTTTTTGAGCCCTAGGCATTAAAAATAAGTATTCTCACATTAAGTATTTCATTGAGCAAGGTTGGAAGCTTTTTATTTTTGATGGAGGTGAGCCCACGGACAGTGGCTGTGAGCCTACTCCTGCCATCCTTGCATTGGCTCCTGTTTCTGAGCCATTTCAGTAGGGAATGTGGCATTAGGACCTCTTATAATCAACATTCTTTTGCCAGCATCCATTCTCAGCCTATTAAAAGAAAAAAGATAGTTGTGAGAACTCTGTCAATAGTGAAAGATCTATTATGTTGTCCACTAAAATCTTAGTAGATGCTATAGGAGTGATTTTAATTGAGATTTTTACAACCGTTTGATAACACTGTTTTGATCACCGTATTTAGGGCTGGATTCCAACAGTGGACATAAAACCTCTGACTAATCCACTGAGTCACCCAGTCCCTGTCATATATTGCTTAATGGTCCATGCTGCCAGGAATTATAATAGCTTTCTAGTAATAATTTTTTTTTTTGAAAGAAAGTTTATGGGCACAAAGTCTTATAAAAGTTTAAACTCAGATTTTTAAAAAGGCAATCAAAGAAAACTTCCTAGAGCTATGATAAACTTCAGATTTTTTTTATTTACAATAAATGTACAGAGTCTTATATATACTCTAATTTAATGACTAATATTTTAACTTTGGTTGGTTAATGTTTGCAGGGAACTTACAGATGCTAGAATAATCTCTAATGTTTTTGCTCAATCTGCTCTGGAGATGGATGAAATAAATAGTTTAAACTAATTAATGTAACACCAGCTGTTACAAGTGCTTGGCAGACGTCTGTGAGTTTTGATGGGCAGAGAGCGGCTGTTGTACTTGACTTTATTTTAGTACAATGTTGATCACAGTGTAAGCTGGAATAAATGACGAGCCAAAGGAAGGAACAGAGGATGAATTCTGTGTAATGCAAAATAAATATTGCCCTTTTTCTGAAAATATTTTTTGAGGTCGAGGGAGATTTATAGTGGACTTCTATTAAGTCAGAAGTGCTGTGACAACAGCTGTGCTAAGCATGCTCAGTATTAACATGCTTTACAAAAGCTGCATAAATATATCTAGACATCTATGAATTTTCACATTGCTTTTAGATTTCAAAAAGTGTTAAGGCTTAGTTTTAGCACTTTGGCTGCATATTTTATTTCTACCTAGCAATTGCTGTTAGAAGGAATAGATGCTTAGGACAGGTAGATAAAAAGTAGTACTAGATCTAGAAAGTCAATATGTTTGCGAAGACTAAGTTGGATTTCTGTGCTGTTTGTATGCACATGATTGTGTAGTAGGTGTTTTTATTTATTTTGCACTCTAAAGAACGAGCATGACTGCAGAAACTTTCAAGATACAAAGTAGTTATATCAAACTGAACTTGGTACTTTGTGCCGTAGCCTTATTTTATCAGTGAACAGTCAAGAAAACTCCACAAAGCCTTAAACACATATCTGATGAGAAATTTTCTGTGATTTAATAATAAGTTAAAATATCAAAGTAACTTCTCTTTTAAAGTTGCAAGGTAGAATAATTGTGCTGTGACAGGGGAACGATGGCTGCTATCTCTCTATGTGCCAGCATTAAGATAACAGTGTCATTGTACAGATTGTTACCCTGTGAATATGTCTAATAAGTTATTATAGCGTGCTGAGCAGATGGCAAGTGTACTCCTGAAAGAATTGATGGATGGGATATGATGTCATCAGTGAGATGACAAGGTTCACAAGGTACTTGACCTCCAAGAATAAGTCCTAACTGGTTAGAATTCTAAATGGTGAACTTTTGTGACACTGGCTAAATGGGAAATATGTGCAATTTGTATTTCTTTATGGTAGTGTTTACCCTCTTCACTGAACTCCACATAATGGGATTTGGTCCCTGAAGACTTGGAGATATTGTTGGAAGGTTTCACCCTGTAACCTTCAGAGGATTTCAAATACAAATCTATACATCTAAACTTTAACAGAATTCTGCTGAATTATATTTATGAAGTCAGATTCATAGCTTTTCTTGCTTTATATGTATGTATAAAGAATTTAATTGAGATGATCAATTAATTTAATATGATCTCCCAAAAGAGAAAGCTGCTGGTTCAGTAAGAAAGTACAAAGCATAAAATTACAATGTATTCTTTTATAAGAATGTCTTTGAAATTGTGAGCTATACTAACATGACCAGGATCTTAAGAGTATAGTAATTTTAATTATGACTAGATTCTCCACCTCTAAATTCTGTTAAAAAAATAAATATTTGATTGTTCTATCTACCTAAAAATGTATCTTCCTTTCTATTATGTTCCAAATTATATAGTGGGATCCATACTGTTGAAACATAGGCCTCTAAAATAGTTCTCTTAGTTCTTTGCATGATTTATGGAATGAAGATGGTGCACGCTGAAGCCTCAAAATGCGGAATCTTGCTGCTAAAGTTTAGGCACTGTGTAAGAGCTGTGTCTGATAGATACCTACCTTCTCTTCTTTGTTGTGTTGAGAATTCAGGTCCTTGTTTATAGAGTGCTGCTTCCATGGCAGACTGGATAACCTAGACAGTGAAATTCTACCCTTCATCTCTTTTAGGCACTCCCTAAACTCTACTGACCACAAAGTGAGCTCTGCATATCTGTTTTCATGAGCAATTATGCAGAGAGACAGATCCTTCAGAATTAGAAGTTTGTACCTAGACGTTGTAAATTGGAGAAAGAAACAGAACATGCAAAAGACAATATATAGAGAATATATCAAAAAAAGAGCTACTGAAACAAAAGGGATAAATGAATACTAAAGCTATATACTATGCCTTTCTACAGTAAAAGTTAGAGTCAAAGAGTTTGGGGTCACGTCTCTTAACCCCTGAAATTAATTAATCTTTTTTTTTTCCTCCCCATTGATTTAGCTGTATTTGGCAGTGATCAAAAACAGAAAGATAGGAGGAAGAGGCATGAACTTAGTAGTTAGCCTTTTTTAATCTTTAATAAAATACTTAAAGTTTCTTAAATGCTTGTTAGTTGGCTCCTTTGAAATGAGAAGATAAATTCCTTGTGGAAAACTCTTCCATGTTTTATTGATTGTTTGCAGAGCAAAACATAAATTCTATATACAAAAATAAACTAGAAGAGCATGTACATGCATACTTGTTCTGAATTCTTTATGATATTTACTTTCAACACTGATAGTTCTTTGCGATATTTGAATATTCATGTGACAACCTAGGGGTTATTTACATGAACTGAAACAAGAGGAAACCAGATGAAAGCACTATAAATCCTGTGAATAAAAACAATATATTATCATTTTTATATTTCATAATGTTCTGAGTTTCAAGTAAGTAAAATTTGTTTGTAAAATTTCTACTACTGTGGAATATTGTTCCATTTCTTAAATCAGATTGTAGATACAATAAAACTTTCATAAACATGTTACAAATTGCTTCCATCTTTCCTGTATAAATAAGATGCTGAGGGTTCCTAAATTACTTCAAAATTACAGCAAAGCTTTGGATTGAGTTGTAAACATTATAACAATGTATCAATTTTAGCATAATTGCTTTGAAAGTACAGATTACGATTTAAAATTGCCACTTCTTTTTTCATCTGATTTTAAATCCATGTTCGTTGTTATCCAATCCAATGCAATTGTTTTAGTCATGTTCTGACATTTGATTCTGCGGTTTCAGGAAATGTACAGGCAGTAGAAGGAAGATACTATGGCTCTCAGACCACGCTCTCTTCCTTTTACTCCAGTACTAAGGGTAGAGGTATTGTGCCTGCAAGAAATAGTAACTTATTTACACGTGGCTTGTAGATTGTTATCTCTCTACACATGGTTTACTGTCGATAGAGTTATTCTTTCTCTGGTTTATTGCCAGTTCGTTTATATGCAGTAAGAGAGCAGTAGCCTGTTCAAAACATGCTGTTAGTAGGGCAGCACAGAGCTGAATCTTTCAACAAATACTTTCACTATCTATAGCATGCATGCTTTGTTAGTGAATGGGTTCAAGGATTTGGTTCTGTTCTGGTAAGATAATATTAAAAACTAGTAGTAAAATGTCAGTATTAATGTGTACCAGTTTGTTAACATAATTAAATAAGAGTCTTTCAAAATATTTAAAAATATTAGATGAGTTTAAGAAATAATTTGATAAATTTTACATTCGACTTCTCGGGTTTTTAATAAAACTGAAAAAAACAGATTCCACATCTGTTGCCATATTGTCATAGATGTATTGGTTATGTGGCTAAAGACGTTTCAGGAGCCAACTCTTTTCTGCTCAATCTGATCAGTTCATATATGTCTGTCTGTATGTCTGTGTGCTAGAGAAATGTAAAATATTAATAGGAGGTCAATGAGCGTTCACTGAGCTCTCTTTGCCATATGGCCCCTGTGGAGGATAGAAGGCCCTGGCTAGCTTAAGCCTGCCATATGGACCTGGTGGAAAAAGGTAGGTTTCACACTCAGAGCAGACCTACCATATGGACTGGGTGGAGCACTCAAAACTCTAAACATTTCTTGTACACCAGGGCCTTTTACACAGAAGTATGTAAAAACATACATAATACATTACACACAAAAGCCATTGAAAAATGGATCAATTGTTTAGGTTTATATAATGCTTTCAAGCAGTGACCAAAACTATATAAATAATCAGGGCTTATTTTGAAATAGTAAAGAGGACCATCAATCATTTACAACTGACTTTTTCACTTTGCATTTAACATCTGTTGTATAGTGGGACTGTACAATGCCACCCTTAATGTTGTACAAAGACAGATCATCCAGAAATAGTGATATGGTTAAAGCAGTTTCGCTGAATGCTTTCCCTTGGGATTCATTTCCCTCCTGTTCTTAACCTGAAAAACAAATCTAGCACACTTTGTAAGAGTTGTGAGGCAAGTCCTGGACTTAGGAATGTCTTCTGTACTCTTAATCTTTTGAGGAATTGAGATTAAGCATAGGATAAGATCATTGATTCAACTTTAGTCCCTCTATGAAGAGTGTGGTGTTACATAGTGGTGTCTTCTTTTACAGACCAAAGACTTAGTAAAGTGGGATAGTAAAATGCTCATCTTTCAAACCACTGGACCTAATGTTGAACCTTCCTACATGTTCCCATGCAAACATATCTATGTTGTCTTTAGTTTTGGTTGATTGGTTGGGTTAAGTTGGGTTGGATTTTTATGCAAAAATGTCAGATCAGGACCACTCCAGCTATGATTTTGCCAAAAAACAGGAAAATGCAGCATAAATTGAAGATGTATTTTTAAGACCTCCTTTTCTGCTTTCTTACTTGTTTTCATAATGATTCAGATCTTGTTTTCACAGTTTTATGTGAGAGAATGAGTTTTATATGTGAGAATGAATAAGGAGAAAAGAAGTCAAGATCTGTTTTATTCTGTAAACAGAGAGATTATCTAGGCTGACTTGTCCCTTCAGATTTCTGTCACAATCTTTTCCTTTTCTCTAACTGTATTTTTTTCTTGTCTGGTCTTGCAATTTCAACAAGCAAACTAATTTCTTCATATCTTGGAAGGAGAAGAAACTACTGAAACAAAGACACTTTAGAAACAATCAGTGCTACTGAGGAAAGTGTTTGAGATGTAAGGAAAAAGTGCAGGAAGCAATAGAATAAGCTGAGTTGCAGAACAGCTAGGGCAAAGAGAAGACAAAGACAGTGATTGTGAAAATAAATTACTTGGGTTTTACCTTTCAAACTCATTGTGCTAAATATTTTGTAATTGTACTAAAATTTGATATACAACCAGCCTTCATCAGTAGCACTGACTTCCTTTTCAAAATCTGAACAAGAAGATCACTAAAGTTGCTGTCTCAATCTTCTGGGTGCAGGGGTGCACAAAACCATGCAGGGTGGTCATTTCTTGATGCGGCTCTTGCTTTTTTTATTAGCTGGGCTAAAAGCCAACCTATAATTGAGATACAGAATAAAAGTATTATCCTTAAATATATAATGATATCATCAGGTTGAGATAATAAATCTTGTGCAGTCTGTTTCCGTTTGTTTAGGCAGCAACTGTTTTCAGAGTACCATAATGCTAAAGATCTTTCAATTTCTGTTCTTTTTATTTACAGTTATCACATACATAAATTGTCATAAAGTCTTCGAGAACTTTTGAACCACTCTTGGGATTTGTAGTTTGTTTCTGTTGCATAACATTTATAATTTCTTAAGGATCGAAATAAAGAATTTTTCAATTACATTTTTGGCATAAACATTGAAACATTTACAGAAGTTTTGATATGAAACAAAATTAGTAAGATCTGTCCCTATAGTGGAGATGCAATGCATATTTCCTTGATGTTATGATATGATGTAGATAAAAGACTGAACAAAATATTTAATTTGCGTGAAGGTTTTAAACTGGATCCCAAAAAAAGATTTTAATTTACCAGCAAGTGTATGACTGTGTAGGGTACTTTAATTTTCTGTATTTAATGTAAACCAAACTGATCCATGTTACATGATGACTCCAAACTATTTCTTATCTTCTTAAATCAGTGCTGAATGTGACTCATAATGCATAAATACATAAAGGATATTTTTTTGGTCTTCTCTAATATGTATTCTGATATATTAGCATAAATTACATATTCCAAGACATGAAAACACATGCAGGCCAAATCTCACTTTAAAGTGGATGCCTCAAATGGAGCAGAAAACATCAGAGGTAAAACTTCTACATTATTCTATCAGTGAGCATCAAGCTAGTGAATGCCATAGAAATCTCATTAATGGACACATTCTGGCAGCTTTTTGCAGATGTTTGATGAATGAATTGCAAGAGAAATCACATCAGATGTAAAAATGCTTGCCTTTTCATTCTGAATTTTGTTTCTGAGCACTCTGGGGTTTAGGGGTTTTGTTTGTATATTATTATGGATTTCTGTGAAAATCAGATATTAGGATATAATGTATAGGCAATGGTTTGAGAAATGTGGCTATAATATTGTAAAGGACTGTTTCTGATGCTATAAACTATGAAGCTCATATTGAACTCCCATAGGCAGACAGCCAAATTTCTATTAGGATATCATAACCACATAATCCAAACTGTGTACATCAATTATTGTCTACAACATTTGCATCTGAGTACTGGAACCATTCCATGGATAGAAACATTAAGGGTGTTTCTTATATCTGCTAAAAAATAATATTGTGGAATAATTTGGGAAAAGTCAGTTAAATACACTCTCTTATGCAAATGTGGGTGTTTCAGCAACAAAAATAAGGAAGCCTCTGTGTTATACTTCTTCATGATATTAAAACAGCTCACTCCTTTTGTACCCTTCCTGGCGAGAATTTGTCAAAACGGGGTGCTTCACATCCTTTTGTTTTCAGTTACACTTGGTGTATCAGGTATGAAGAGAGTTAAGACCTGGAGTTACTAGATCATATATTTCTGTAAAAAGTGCGTATTGCCATTTGGGTGCTCAAGCAAAGACTGGACACACTACTGAATTACTGATGATAAAACACCTGTTCCCTTAACCTCTCAGAAGCCTGACTGCAGGCCTGGACCAGCACAATCCCCTCAGTACTTTGTTTTCAAAGCATGGCTCCTTCCCCTGCATTTACAAAGAATTTGAAGCTTTTCATTGTGTGTTCATGAATTCCTGACCCTATTGCCCAGTAGCCCCATACAGTTGTGTCTGTTGAGTCCATCTGATTTGGTTCCTGATTATTTTATTTTAGCGGCACCTTTGGCACTAATACATTCAGGGCAGGAATTTTGGCAAGGCAAAAGCTCAAGAACAGCTTTCCTTAATATGTTTCTGTCTTGCTGTGCATTTTCGGCTCGTCGTCTTATTCACTGGTCTAACCCATGTATTATAAGTCCAAATATTAGAGGTAATTGCTAGTATTCCTTTTGTTAAAGAAGTTATTAAAATCATGGGCAATTAATTGGATCTTGCAGGGAAATTAAGAGAATATGAGTATACATGTTTTTAAATACCAGATTTCTGCAAAAAGCAGTGCCCCCGAACATTTTATGTATTTTTCTAAAATATGAGATTTTTTTCATTTTCATAAAAAGAAACATGACAGTATTCTGTATGAATATTCAGTTAAACAAAGCACTTACATTAATCAATAGATCCAGTTTTACATCTCTAACCAGATAAATATTTTTCTGCTGGGACAGATGAGCAGTATAAGTTGCCATAAATGAGAAGTGTTCAAACCTCTTTTGCCTTCTCTGTTGAACTTCTCTGACATACTTGTTTTTGATATGCAGTACTGCTGACTTCTGTGCTGCCACTTTACACCAGATGCCAAGCATGCCTGGTCAACCTCATCTGCTTGCCAGCACTCTGGGGACAAGGGTATGGGACAGGTTACGAGTTACTGAATGAATGACAGCTGACGAGTGTTGCTCAGACACATTACCATATATTCATTTTCTTTTTGGGCATCTGATTTGTGCTGTCAGCCGATTACCAAGAAGATGTGCCATGTGACAAGGTAGCAGGAGCATTAATACTCAGGCCTCCATAATTGCAACATGCCTAGAAATGGACTTCTTGAAAACACTGACTTTTTGATTTTTTCCTGAAAAGAATGAATATTAGAAGTATTAACTGAGCACAGACGAAGGAGTGTGAATACAATGCAGTTCCAGGTATTAACATAAATCTTCAGAGAATTACAAGTTACCAGCTGTGCTCTTATCAAAAACTCCCTTCTTACTACTGTTACACTTACAAAAGAGGAGTGCTGTTATTTTAGATGACAATGACAAAAATGCTAATATTGATGATATTCCTTATTTTTAAATCACCATAAATCCCCAAATAATAGTTGTTTTTCAACTTTCATGAAACATGTCCAGAGAATTATTAATACAAATCATGTGGCCCTTGAAAACATCCAGTAAAATCTAGCAAAATGCAATTGTTACATTGTCTAATGTTTTTTCTCTGCGTTTTGCAGTAGCCATATGGAGGCAGTTATAGGGAGGAACGGGCAGCACAAAAATAAGTATGCATACTGTGGATGCATTGCCTTGTGTATTGTTGAGATGTACATGTTTATGTCCATAATTTTGAAAATGTGAGGTTTAGTCTACAATACATTCATTATGCAGCCTTAAAGTCCGGTCCCTAATTTGAAGTTTGATGTTAATCAGGAATTTAGTTTAGACTGAAAATACATGCCTTGATCATTTGATTCTGCATATATTTAGGAAAGCAGGATATATGATCAGGGAGCCAGCTTGTGTGCCAACGCAATAAAGGAGATTAAATTGCTGGTTTTGTGAATGTTGGGGTTTGATTTCCTAACCGAATATCCCTTCACTGCATAGATGATCATGGACACCCCTCAACACGACTTTGGAAGAAGCAGAGAATGACTCTTGTGAATCTATGGGGAGACACATTTGCAGAACCCTCTGCATACATATATGCATATAAGCAGTTCTCATGACTTGCTACAAAGCCAAGAAACATTCTTTTTACCACTCAGTATTGCCTGGCTGATGGAGTGGAGTTAGCAGAGTACTAATTGGGATGTTTGACATGAACCGGTAAAATACATTTGTATTTTTTTCAGCAGCCAAAGCACAGATGGCCTTACTCTGCATCCCATTCCTGCCAGTATCATATAAGGATCTTTAAAAAAGAAATAATGGGCATAGTTCTTACAGTTAAAAACTGCAGGTTATAAAATTATAAAGTGACTTTTTATATTAACATATTGTTAAAAATGCAATAAAAATACTTAGACTACCTTTCTAACAATCATTTAATCTTTAGAAATTTAGAGTTAAATTCTTAATTTCTTCAGAGTTAATGAATGTTACTGTCAGATGCTCAAGATATATGTGTTTTATGATTATCAGATATATACAGAATCATCTCTGACTATCCCATTTCTTCTTCTTTTCTGATCTTTCAATGCACTTTAAAAAATTGTGTGAAAAAAATCTGTGAGTAAACAGGATACTTTTTATTATGAGGACAGAGAAACCATATAATTTTGTTTTGCACATTATGTGTTATGATGCCAAAGTACACAGAATAGAAATACCACTGGCATTTTAACAATCCATTGTATGGTAAAATATGTTTGTTTAAAAGTAGGAATGATAATTTATTCTAAAATATTGTGAAATCCTTAGAATAAATAAATCAGACAATACTGCTTGACCCAGCCCTGATCAGTAATAGGCTGCAAAATAAGATAAAGATTATTAAAATAATCCTTTTTTTGAAAGAGAAAATTAGATAAGTTGTGCTGATTGACTCTGAGGCCCTCCTAGGGACATGTAAAATGAAGAATAAACTCAACTTGATCTAGTCCAAAAAGCCTGAAGAAATCCTCACAGCTGGAACATCACCACTAATTACGTTTTTGCTTTTTGAATATATATTGCCAACTCTTTCCATTCATTTTTAGTGATGTTATACCCATAATTCCTTCACAAACTGAGTGATCTTTAAAGAATGTATTTTATATATTTACTTTGACAGCTGCAAATTTCACTTACATTCAACTAAAATTCTTGAAATACTGCACAAGCGAAATCTGTTGTATGTAGAAAACAACACTTTAGCTATTTTGTTTATTTCTTGCTGAGTCAGTATAAATTTCTTGCTCCTGGGAAGTCCTTCTCCTCCCCTTCTTCACCTCATAATCCCACTCCTGTTATCCCGTTCCAAAGTGTTTGGCCCCCTTGATTATCCTTCTCTATTTTCTCAACTTTCTATTTCCTCACTTCCTGATTACTCCCTGTCTTTTGTCAAGTCCTCTCTGTTTCCAACCCTCCCTGTCCTTATTGCAGCCAACAACACGTTCCTTTTTTCACCCGTCTATGCTTACAGATAAGTTGGCTTACAAGGTATCAGCATAGAAAGGGTACCACTGAACCTTGGAAAAAGAGTGATCCCAAGAAAGTGATTCTCCATCTGGCTCTAATTTGCCATTATGGAGGCAACTCCAACTGCACTATGATCAATGATCCTGTGCAGTAGGGAAGAGTGATCTGTAGAGACAGCATGTTCTTTGAAAGGATTAAAGAAAGACTGGAAATGTATTGGTGGATTTTTTTTTCCAAAAAGGAGAAGCATCAAGGCAGTACCTTATGTTTTCAGTGGTTAAAATCTCATAGAACTGTCTGGAAATACGAGTCTTCCTGTTGGTGGGAAAGTCCTGCATCTAAACCTACCTCCAAAGTAGACACATAAAACCAAATTCCTATGTCCTTTTACTCCTGTGTAGTTCCTTGCATCAAGTGAAGGTGTGCATATTTGGAATCCATGCCATTTGGGAAAATGGTCCATAATGGTAGATTTGATACATAGATGCATGAGTTCTGCAAGCTCTACTTGCACAAATACATGTGACTGCATCAGGTACAAAGCCATTGTGCATAAAGTACACATCCAAGAAACTTAGTAGCTGTGAACCTTTCCATGTAGGTTTTTAATTTTTTGGTCATATTTAATTATCAGACAGTTGCTATTCCCAAAGTCCTTAGGCAAACATACCAATCCAAGAAGCAGAACTCAGTGGATAGCATTTGCAATGGTATTATTAACTGTGAGAGCACCAGCCTCTTTGAAATGTTACAGAAACATTAACAAGTCAGTCAGTCTATTTGAATATTTGATATTCCTTCCCGGTTTCCAGCTGCCACAGTTGCAAATGTTTTAATTTCAGAGTATTCGGGTGTCCTGGAGAACTGTTGTTATATATATATAATACATATATATATAAAACTCTTCTAATAGATATATTTTTTTTTAGTAAGAGTTTTATAAGAATTTCAGTACATTCCTTTTATAGTTGGTAACATCCTTCACAGTCGGAGTCATCTTGCATTGCCCCCAGTTACATGCAGGATGAATCTTGAATGACCAAATCTATAAAGCAGCCAAATGGTATGGGAATTGGGCAAGAGGATTTTATTTATTTGTTCATTTGTTTCTTTGTTTCTATCTGCCTGAAATTATTAAACATTTCAATTGAGGATATGGGACCCAGTGTTCTTTTGTGTTAATATAAATCAAGAATTACAGATCAATTAAAACAGCTTATCACACTTGAAACCTCTAACAGCAAGGAAGGTGAAATATAAAGCTTTATACTACGGAGTGTTTGACAACGTGAACCAAAACAATGTTAAGCCAAATGGAATAGATTGTTTCTACAACGTAGAAACAAATGTAAGCACCAGATTTATGGTAATAAAAAGTGGAAGCAGAATCCTTTTTCATCATTCAAATGGTAAGAGTGAGCCTGTTTTAGGAACATGTGGAATATTTTTCAGAGGACAGAAGAGCCTCAAGATGCATTGCAGTAAAAGCATGGAATGATTACAGAATGGCAGTAATCTGTATAGTATTTTTTTTTCAGCCTGCTATTATTGCTTGCTTTCAAATCCTGGCAATATCAATATTCTCCAGTTTGATTGGTGACTGGTCTGAACTTATCCTACTTGCTTTTAGGAATAAAGACAAGAGAATGGCTGCCTCTATTCATCTATTATTGTTTAAATAGCTGTCACAGCTTCCAGGATGTCTGTTTCCATGTTATCTGGTGAAAGAATAAAATAGAATGGCAACAAACCAAATACAGTGAAATATGTTTGTTGTTTGTCTTTGGCCCAAACCAGCTGCTGCTTACAGATAAAATCTGATTTGAACAAAACCAGGTGAATTTTGGAAATTGAGGAACAATGGATGGAGCGGTTGTAGCATTTACAAATATTTTAAAGATACGTGTTGCATTCAGACTTGCCTATTATGGTGATTTAGTTCCTATGTCAAGACACATATTCATCTCTGCCCAGATACTGTAGAGGCTTGGGTAACAGCTTGTCTTATCCTTGTTTATTTGTTAATTTATAACATCTCAGTTCCCAGCACAAACCAAGGCAGGCCAGGACACTTCTTTGTTCTGCCTTGTCCTTTCTTTTTTTCCCCCTCTTTCTTTTCATTGTTGTGCTCCCCACTCTGACAATGGAGTTGTAGATTGACCCTATTTCCCCTTTTGCCCTGACTTTTCTTCTAACACTTCCTTTGATGTGTTTAGACTGAAAATACCAAATCTCTGTTTCCCAGCAAGGGCTCATCATTTTGCAGCATTGCTCTGCTGGTAGTGTAAGAGGAACATTAGTAGTTCCTTTGCAGCAGTTTAAAAGATGTTAGGCTAATGATTATTTGGAAACAAAAGATATCTCATCCTTTAGAGAAAAGAGGACTTGTGCAGGAATTAAGTATTTTTAAATGTTTTAAAGGCAAGAGGTCATATTATTTTGCTAATAAGATATGTGGTTATGTTTTAATTGGCTGTGTTTACAATGTGGTTTTTCTTAAAAATGCATTTTTTAAAGATTCCCTCAATCATCGCTTATCTCACATCCACAAATATCCACGCTTCCTGTGTATAATATGTACATTTGCTCTGTTTTAAACATACTCACACTCAAAGTTTATTTCACATGGGACATCAAGAAAACAAAGTCACATTAGTCTGACTTTTTTTTTGAGTTGACATTTCATTAAAATAAGTTCAGACTAAGTTCATCTCTCTAGTCCTACCCTTCAGTGTAAATTTGTTTCTGTTATTTATTATAACATAGTGGTTTGGCTGTTACTTTGAATTCATATCATTCTAGTGTTTTTTGAGTTTCTTTGCCTATTGCAAAACTATGCCGGAATTGTTAAAAACTTTTCGCAAACTTCATGTGTTGAGCATGTACAAAGTACAGCAAGCATAATATTAAATAAATTGTAAAGTAGTAATACAGTAGAAAAAAAATTGATCCCTTGCTTAAATTCTATTACAAGATCTGTGTTAGGAGCTTTCTATATCTCAGCAATTGCATGGAAGAGCAGTTTTCGAGTTAATTAAGGCTTACGGAATTTTTAAGTGGGTCAGTTTTATATAGTATATCTTAAAATATTTTGACAATTTGAGACCTAAAATACCAGTAAGATTCTGAGTCTTAGAAAGTAGGGGGTCATTGATCTATTTTCCTGGCAAATCTAGAGGAAAATGATGTCTTTTCAATTTTCTTTCTCATTTATATGAATCAAGTTTGCCATGCATACTAGTGATTTGACTCTTTCCTGCTATATCATGCAAGAGCAATACCTTCACTGCAACTACTGATATAAAGAAATCTCTACCCAAAAAACTTAAGGATGCAATGTGAAAGAGGCTTTTTAATCTTTTTTAAATTTTAGGTAAAATAATTTGGGGAAGCCATATTTTCAGTAGAGGAAACAAGTTTTGAGCTATGCAATAATATTACGTATAGTTTATAAATCTATTGTCTAACTAGTTTTGTTTAAGTTTTGGGTTGTTTCGTTTGATTAATGAAAGCATAACAATTCTGGCAGCAGTTTGGAGAAAAACATTTGGTAATGATTTTTCTCACTAGAATAGGAGTGGAAAAGTTGAAATAAGCTAGTTTTCAATACCCAGGAATACATTATTTTTTCAAATGAAGTGGTGAACATGTCTATAATATTTTAAAAGTTGAAAAGAAAATACTCGTATTTAGGGCCAAATTTTAGTATGTTACTACAAAATGACTACAGAGCTACCCATACTGCTGTGAGGTAGCATGAGGACAGAGGCTACATGCCCACAGTACATTTTTCAGAGCCTGCTTTGAATCTCAGTAAGATAGATAGGAAATGGTTCAGAGATTTAGAGCCAGCTTTTTCTCAGCATTTTGTAACATCACTGTAAAACTTAAATATAGCTGAAAATATCCTTGATGACTCTGCATGGTCTGAAGCTTTCCTTGGTCAACATTAATTCCTTTCAGTAACTTTAACTTGGAAAGCTTTCGAATGATGACTTTATGAGAGAGCAGTAATTGTGGCATGAATTGTGACAAACAGGGCATAAGGAACAGGGTCTTACTCCTTGTGTAGTCTATCCTCAGCCTGAGCCACAGTGAAGTAGGAAGAACAGCACCCAGTATAGGTGTGATCTCCTGAAAAGCAGATCTTTCCACCTGAGATGGTCATCTTAGGTTTCTCTTACAGTCAACAGGCACTTCTAGAGGAAGATTTTTCTCTTCCTGCAGTAGATGCCCGTGAGATGAGTACCTTAAAAGTGACATCTGCTTCTTTCCACTGGCTATAAAAGACCTGAGTGGTACCAGCCCAGCAGCAGATGTCCAAATGCCTGTTTGGGTAGTTTTGTGGAAGGACATAGTAAGAAAAGCTACTTTAGCACTGTAAATACTGGCCAGCGTAACAGAGCTGGTGAGGAGATGGGACAAGGAATCTGCACCTGAGTGTGGTTAATAGAGGTTGCTTCCTTCTGTAGAAATGGTGATGGGGGCTTTTGGAATGAAATAGGACTCTGAGTTATGGATTTCCCATCCTGAGGTCATCAACACTCTAACCTTTTGCTACTGCAAATTTCAATGTTTGTGGTCCTAGTGTCCACTTAGGAAAATACTGCATTCAGTCCAAGAGAGAGCTCTTTTTAGGTAACTAGGATCAACTTTCAGATACAATTTTAATGTACCTGATAAAATAAATAGAGAAGTACAACCATTATTGAAACTACAATTAAATAAGTAAATAAAAAGAAATTTAACTACCCCAAAACATATATAACTTACAATGGTCAAAGCCAAAATGGAAAAAAGCGAGTCTGACAAACTCCTTTATAGTCATGTAACTGTGCAGAATCTGCGTGATACCCAGAGTACATTCTGATGTCCTTGCATTGTACTGAGATACGTCAATATGTGTCAGTTAATGACCGAGCCCTTGGTAAGTATGTGTGTGTATATATATATAGATATATAGATATATATATATAGTTTTCCTTTTGAAGAATTCAGATTAACATCTGGTGCAAAGAAGTTGACCTAAATTTCTATATCATATCAACAGTAGCCTAAAAATATTCCAGAAATTAAAAATAAAAAAAAAATTAAAAACACAAAGGAGGGTATTGAAGTTTCTATGAATGGTGGGTTTTTTTCCACTTCTTAATCTGTTCACAGATTATCTGTGAAACTTTAATCTTAGAAGTCTTCAAGCTGTGCAAGTTTTTTTGTGATGTCAGAACTGATCAGATCTGATTGTTACAAAGATCCCACTAAGGAGTTCAGCACTAATTGTTAGAAGGTGTCCATGCTTAAAAAAATTAGGCCAGTGATTGTTACCGTGCTGTTAATTTCATGTACTGTTCAGAGCATGTTTTAATTGTGGCAATCAGGTGTACTTTCTTGATGAAAAATGTATTGAGCAGCTGTAGTTTTTCTTGGTGTTGCAAAATCTTCTGAGCTGTAAGTGAAACCATTAAGAGTGGGAAGGGTTAATTGTATGGGAAGACTCATATTCAAATACTTCTCGTATACAAAATATATGTCATGCTAGAAAATATTCTATTGTCAATCCAAATAGAACACAAACTAAAATGAGATAATTGGGAAGGTGCCCATAAAGTCAGCCTGAATATATTATCACAAGTATATGCGAGATAATATTTGTTTTAAAAAGATTCTATGGCACTGTAAACTCAGTCTCATTAGAGACTGCATTTAAAAGGCTTATAAAGTTACTCATTAATGTTATCTTGTTGTATCTCCACAGCTTTTTCATTAAAGAAAATTCAGCAGAAAGCATTTTCTCCTGATAGCAGGAACCAATTTGCAATAAATGTTCTGGAAACCACTAGGGAAGCCATTACTGAGGTCTAATAAAAACAGACAAGCGTAACTTGTTCTATATTTTTGTTTCAATCACATACAGATGAGACCCCGCTCTCCACACCAACCGCAAGAGACAGCCTTGACAAACTTTCTCTAACTGGGCATGGGCAACCACTACCTCCGGGTTTTCCATCTCCTTTTCTATTCCCTGACGGATTGTCCTCCATAGAGACCCTTCTGACTAACATCCAGGTAGGCCTTTTTGTAGATCAGCTTAAAGGGATGGAGAGGAGCCAGTTTTGTCTAAATTAATAAAACCATTCTAGCATAATCAGTTCATAAGATTATTTGGATCAACTAATTTACTGAAACTTTCTAGTAATTTAGATTTTAAAGGAACCACAGCAAACAAATGAATTTAGAAGCTGTCAGATACAGTACATAAAAATAGAGATTGTATATTAAACCACAGCAGAAAATTCAATGTAAATTACATTGGTGTGTTTAACAACATTTGTCTTCAATGCTCTTTTTATTACAGGCTAATGAAATGTATCTTACTGTTTAACTTTATCTCATTTACTAAACAGAGAAAGAGTTCTTTAATAAATAGTTGTTTCAAATTGCTAGAGTGGCATTGTGAAAATGATATTTAAAGCTATTTGAAATGTGTCTCCCATAAAAGCATTTAGAAAAAGCACTTATTTTATAAATAAACTCATTTCACTTAAAGTACTGTCTTCAAAGAATAGACTTCAAAGGGTATTACCAAATTTTTACAGATTTCCTATTTGGTAGTCACAATGTCTGTTGTGTGTACGGTAGAGCTGTGTTCAAGTATTATTTATATTACACATTATGTATCGCTTGAAGCCAAGTTGTTAGTGTTTCATATTAGAATTAAGAAATTTTTGTTGTCCACAAATTTAGCGATCTTGTGTCTCCCATATGCAAATTTTGCAACAATATGGTTGTATGTTGCATGCAGAAGCAAAAGGATAGTGCCAGAAATAATACAGCCATATTGCATATTCCAGATAAGCCTTGTCTGGGCAGCTACCAACTTCTAATTTGTCACCATATATTTCCTGCTCATTTCTGCAAACACATAAAATCAATTGTATTCTATCCAGCAAAGGATATGACGGAGCAGGGCCAAATCCTGCTCACTTTACTCTCTGAAGCAATCTCATTAAAGTTTATGGCACTTCAGAATTGTTTTATGAAAAGTATATGAGCCATTCATTAGTTGTGTTTTGAGGTCTAATAATGGAAAAATACTTCTATTTAAGAATTAAATATTACTATCTCTGCCTGGTCTGAAAAAACATATTTATGATTCCTTTTTGCAATTCTGAGACTAAGCATCTTAAATATTTAAACCACAAACCAAAATAATTTGATAATTAAGCATTCTTGTAACATATCTGCTGCAATCTGTAAAGATTGTATTTTTTTTCTTAAGGCAGAAATACAGTTAGTAATGTTTTAGCTGTGCATACATGTACAGAAAAGTCCTTAGCAATTTTTTTGACAAATGTCTGCACTCAATGTCTCTAGACAGCAGCCTAATGAGCAAAGCATTCAGCATCAACAGGTTAGCTAATCTGGTGATTGAATATGAGAGTGCTGCACTACTTCAGGATAAATGACCAGGATTAATTTGCCAAGAATGCAAGTTTTGTTTTACAGAAAATGTGAATGTGAAATTCAGTCATTACTTTTTTTTTTTTAATACTCTAATTTTACCTGGAATGAGAAGATAAAATAAAAGGCACCATCATAAACAAACCAGAAACTTTTTTATGCCTTCTCTTGTTGTGCTGTTGTGCATCCTGCTCCTTACCTCGAGATTCCATATCATGTCAAATCATCTACTAGTGTAAAGTGGTGGGACATAAGTCCTTCTGGATTTTTTCAGTATGTCCCCACATCACAATACATGGTTTTGACAGATTTCTAGGAATCCTTTCATAACAGTATATGAAAGGCATGTCCTTCCCTCTCTCCTTCTCCAGATTTAATTTTTATCCAGATAACATTAGAAATCTGATTCATAAAATAAAAAATAAAATTAGATGATTTTCCCATCTGTATAGGAAAAGTTGAATGTAACAGCAGTATAGTATATTACAATACCATATGGAGAATAGTGGCAATTTCATTAATCAGTGCCATTTAAAATGGTTTCCGTATTTAGCCGCTATTGCAATAAGAGGGGGCTACCCCATGCCTACAAATGATACGGTGATGCTGACACTTCCTGAACAGAGTTCTAGGTATTTGACTACAAGTTCAAATTTGTTGATGGCATCTGTGGAAAGAGGCAATTCTGTACCATGGTTCCTGATTGCACTGTAATTTGTGACTTTGCTAGGAAATGCATAAGCAGTACCTGAAACCCATGATACATATATTGCCTGAATTGGAAGGACTCTTTTCACTGAGTAAATGGCTCCTTGCTGTCCTTTGGACATGATGAATTTTGCATCCCTTTCAGTAGAGAAGCAGTTTCCATGGGGAGGTGGAGCAGTGTGATCTCTCACTATTCTCTTGTTGCAGCAGTGGAGCAGGTCTAACTTCCTTGAAAAGATCGCCAATGACTTCATGAGTGGATTTGGTAAACACAGCTCTTTTTTCCCCAGGGTCATTCATGATGAAAATAGGGATATGTCCTTTCACAGGAAAGGACTTGCTTGTGAAATGCAACTCTACGTTTTTTGTTAGGCCATGGGTCTGGGGAGCATCCACAACATGCCACATGTGGTGCTGGAGGTAGCCTACATTTTAGGGATGTGATCATCACAGGAATATACAGACAAGGAGCTTCTGGCTACACCGATGTGAATGGACTTGACGGTGGATGTGTCTGCCATGATCCCCTTCTGTATATTCAGTTGTGTGAGGTGCAGGATCTGGAGGATCTGAATATATTCTTTGGGGCCTCCAGAAATGTTTGTAGAGACTGCCATGGTTTAAAATAGAACAGGATTAGGGTGTTGTATGGGCATAGGAGCTCTAATTTTGACCTTTGGCAAGGATTCTAAAGAAGGATCCTAAACCTTGTCATTGGAACAGTGCTTCTTGGGTATGCATGCAAAATTTCTAAACATTTTGTTATTTGAATACAGATGTGCTTTAAGTCCTGCAGATGCTGATGAGCTCAGGTGAACTTGTTGCCTAACTGTAATTCTGTTTTAGAACTCTGAGTCACTCTTTAGAATTGACCTCTGAACACAAGTGAGTCTCTTTCTTCCATCCCTACTAAAGTTAAATGGATAGCCCCTGATCACGAATTCATAATTTTAGGCAAACATTAAACAAGCCTATGTGCTTCTGCTGTCACCAGTATGTCCTTCTGTATACCATATTAATGGGGTTTTTGGTTTTTTTACTTCTCCATAAATACTTCTTTAAGCATAATACTATGTTTAATTATTTGTACATTTAAAGAGGAGATAATACCAACATACAATACCCGGAATAACCAGTGTTGTTCTTGCTGAGGACTGATGAAATACAAATAATAAACTCTAAAAAATATAATTAAGCAAACACACACACTAAAAAAAGGAATAAGATTGGGAATATATTTTCTTGCTTGGATTTATATCTGCATATCTAAAAGGAAGAGAAAATAAATTTCCCTAGAGAACTTAAGTCAAGTGATATGTCTGTTTTTTTCCAAAGTGTATTTGTAGATTTCTTCTGGATTAAATGCCGGAAGTCTATGTGCAGTTGCAGGGAGGATGAAGGGTGAGGGAAAGTGAGTCACAGCAAAATGCTGTGTATGTGCTCATGAGAAGGCTCAAGATGTCTCCATACCCCTCACACAAGTTTACCTTATTGAGTCATGACCTGATTATGCCAAAGTATGTTACAGCCACGGCCTTTCATAATACTACAATATTCTTGGGTAATAGTAATGTTCTTTCAAGCTTTTAGAGTCTGAATCTCTACTGTCCCTGAGCTGAGTTTCCATTAATATCCAAGAGATGATATAGATGCACCACAATAGCTGTATTCTTCTATCAAGACTGTATTGTACTGACACATTTTTGGTCACATATTGCTAAATATTTTTAAGGAGATTCCTAAAATAATTTACAAGTTTCCCATTGATATTAGTAAAAGCAGTGCATGGTTAGAAGCTAAATTCCCCTCTGAAGACAAAGAAAACTACTGGCTTTATTGCTGTGAGTCTCCTGCACTGTTACTATCTATGACTAAATACTAAGGAAAAAACACTGCAAACAGTGGATAAAGTAAAAAAAATCCCAGTTTTACTTAATGTTATTTTATTTACTTCATATTATCTTCTGCTAAAATTCAAGAGAATTATTTTATTTTTCATAGAAAGTGTTAATGGAATAATATCATTTATACTTGTGTAATATGCCTTTATCTATGGTATTCGATCTGAGATATTAAAATGTTGTCTTTCAGGAGTCATGTCTAGAGATATTCTAACTGTGTTGTCTTGCTCACAGTTCTTAGTCACTAGTCACTTATAAATAGCAGATATTCAAAAATTAATATGTGAAGTTAACTAGAATTGTTTGTATGTTTTTTTTTTCTAGAGCCTTTCACTAGATACTTTCAATGATGAAAGTATACAAATGATATATATTTTCCTGACTAAAAGAAAAGTAATATTATTTGAAAGTGTTTTCACCTTGAATAGCTAATACTGTAGAAAGAAGCCCCTGAGCTGCAAACCTCTGAAAGCCAGGAGATTTGACTAGGATGTGTGCATGCCCTGATCTTCTAGTTTCCCTTTTTCACTCAGTGTGGGCAATTGTCGGAAACAGGATGTGATCTTCTAGACAGACTGTAAAACTAATTAGCAAGGTCATTTTGATGTCACGTATAAATGTATAGCCAACTAAATTCTGTTAAGTGGAACACACACTTAGAGATGCAGCTAGAAAGAGAAGGACCCTCTGTGCATCTTCCCCTCCACCCCTTTCAAAGTAGGGAACACATTATTTGCATAATTTAAAAATAGTGATGAGTAATACTGGTTTTAAGACTGAGTTGAGGTTTGATATATGTTTAGTTTCTGTAGGATCATGAGACTGCCTTTATATGATGGTATTCTCAGATTAGAGAATGGGAAGAAACTCATATACCAATTTAGCCTTGTGTTTGGGACAGTTCTAAAGAATTTGTCAGTGAAAAATACTAAAACAAGTACAGTAAAGTAGACAAATCAGAATGATCTATAAATCTCTGGGGATTTATAGATCAAAAATGTCCATTTTTGGCATTACATTGAAATAAAAATTAAGAGAGACACCAAGAAGAATTGCCTGCCGTGCTTAAAGCCAGGCTCCAGATAGAGCCATACTGTATTAAAAACAAATCTAGACCCCGAGCATGTTCACTGCAATTATCATTATCCAGCCTCCATAACATCTGACCTTCCCTAAAGAGAAATATTTTCTTTTTGTTAATGTCCTGTGTTGCACTGCATTTCCCATTGTCATTGGCAGCATATTGATTTAATATCAGGTTAGAATATTCGCCATAGCACATACAAGTGGGACATACTGTATTTTGTATAATCTTCTACAGCAGATCCACTGGGACAATTAGAATTTCATGCAACTCTGAAATTGCTATTCCTGTTCCAGGGGGCACTGATGATTTTTTAGATGTTGCACTTTTTCAGTTTTTCTCAGCCCCCTCTGCACTGAGTAAAGGGAGATATTGAATGTTTCCAGTATTTTTGCATTAGTGCTGTCATTGGCAGCAACAGCACTTTTGATATGCATCAGTTTGGCTTTAGTGCAGATTTTTTTTCACATTGGATGCCTACTGATGTGCACTGATTTAACTTCTAAAAATGAAACTTAATTTTGTGTAGCTTATAAGTAGTCCCTAGTGGATCTTGGCTCCAAAAAGCTAATATTTTTCAGACATAATCAGCAGCAATAGGTAATGTATTACCATTAGCTATGTTAGCAAGTATAAAAAAGGAAAGGCTGGGGGAGGAAGTGTGGTGCAGAAGCTCAATAGAAAATAATCTTTTAGCAGCTTCGAACTTTGTAGCAATTCCTGATATAAAATTACACACATCAGTGTTACACTCTAGTGTTATTCTCCATGTTTATTCATAATGATTGTTTCATATTTAAAGAACACCAAAATATTGTGTTTTCTCAGCCAAGGACAATAATAGTTTAATAGTAATTTATTTTAAACTGCTACTGATAATACAACCAATCAACACATTAAGTGATGCCAACATTGGCATCTTGCTAAATAATCTCTAGGCTTTGCACCGAGAGTACATCTTTCAAAGATAAGTCAACAAGAGCAATCAGAGCAGAAAATTAGAATTTGGTATCTTAGAATTAAAATACAGCTAAACTAAAGTTTTAATTGGGGTGATCTAAAAGGGCACTTGATGTAATGATCTCTTTCATTTGTTACTAATTGTTTGTTCCTGATGAAGAAGAAACATGTACATGAATGTAGTTGAATTGAATAAAGATGGCAGTTGCTTTAGCAGCTTGATTTTATTGTTAAACAAGATGGATTTTAAGAATTTGGGAAGACAGTGATTGCAACTTTAAACTTACTAGACAATAGACTTTTCATCAACAAATACTTTTCATGTAATTTCTCTTGATCTGCTTTATTTATGATTTGGATGAATCACGTGTTCCAGTAAGTGATGAATAGGAGGAGATAAAAACACTCTAGAGTTTAAGCATAGGCCAGAAGCAGGTATTGGTAAACAACTCTTACTTCAGTTTCTTACTAATTCAAATGCACCAAACATAGGAGAATATGGCCATGGAAAAGGAACAGAATTCAAATTAATATTAACTTCTAAAAAAATAGATTGTAAACACTTTCCAAATGTTTCAAACTGTATTTTGCTTTGCATATGTACGTAGAGCTTTATATGTAGCTTTCTTTGTTTTTCTTTGATAATCATTTGGGTTTAACATTCAACCCAAAATACCTTTGTGATTTAGCTATTTTACAACAGCAAAAGAATACTGCTAAAACTTTAAACATATTTGTGAGGGCATTTGTTGTGTTACCATTGTTATTGTATTTCCAAACATGGTTCTGTTCTTATTTAGTGTATACCATTTTGCTGACCCTCTTGGCCTTGCAGTCAGAAGGTGTTGAGTTCTTTTAGCTTCTGTGGACTTCAATAGATTGAAGTGTAACAGAGCTGCAGAGCATTAAGCTTTTAACAAGACAAGATTTGAGGCAATGATTTAAGAAGAAGGATGAGGAGTACTGAAAATAACAGGCTCTGAAAACAGAACTAAAAGAGGAGTTTGAAGGACACAAATTTTACAGCAGTCATTGACACTGGGAAGACTAGTGGGATAAATGTGCAGACTAACACTCACAAAAAATATTTTTTCTATTTCTCAAGTATCATTATACTTGCTGCTTTTTCCATTCTTTTTTTGGAGACATTTAAAAAAAAAAAAAAGTGAAAAAACATGCAACTCAGAATCCAATTTAGGAAGTGTGATTGAGGGGTGAGGAAGCTTATTTGGGAGTGGGGCATCATGGTTTTATGTCTGTAGTCCTCAAACGAGGTCTCGAGTGTGAACTTTATATCTGTTAGCTGAATGTTTCCCTAGGAGAACATTGGGGAGTACTATTCTGTCTCTATTGGTGGCATTGTTTTGCTTTATATCAGTAATTAAATCTCTGTTGGGTCAAATTATCTCTATGGTCAAGTTATCAGGAGTCTTGCCTATGATATAGGAGAGAGAGCTTCATATCCATGGAGGTTCATATATGAATATCCATGCTTAATTATCTACTTTATTATGATGGCTTCAGTAGGAGAGATTCGGATACAGACCCAAGAGCCTGATGGCCAGACTTTTGGGAAATGGAAAAGGATATTTGCATGTTCATTTATTTCAGTTCCATTTCTCCTTCTATTTTGATGCCCTGTCTTTGTGTCCTATATATTTAGTTAATATTGTTAATAATACACTATTAGCTGAGCCAGGATCATCCTATTTCCTTGCAAAAGAAGAAGGAAGTTTGAAGTTGGATTTCTCAAAAGAAGTTTAAAATAATCTGAATTGTTATTTCCTGATACACTAACAACAAAATAAAAGGTAGTTTGTATCAACCATCTCAGGTCATGAAATCGAGAGATGATTGTGTTTTATTTTTCTGCTGTAGGATAATAATCATACAAATCAGGGAACAGACTTGTTAGAACAGAGAGATCTTCCTGCTTTGTTACTGTCCTTTGCTTAACATCTCGGTATACCTTTAGTCCATGGAACCTTAATGATGTATGTAAATATTTGAAGTTAATAGTAATTAACAAGGATGAGGAGCTAGATGGCAAGAATTTAAAAGAGACATTCTCCCTTAGCTGATTTCCACTGGCTTGAATTGGACTAGAAACTGAATTCTGTGTATGATATGACTGTGAGACTGCCAATTTTTCAGTTCTCTTAAGAGGACTAAACCTATTCCTCTTTATTTTTCACATGAGTTATATGCACAGCCAGAGGTGAGTTTGCATTTTCTGGGAAAACCTGACGTCCAGCTTTTTACAGATTTTTGTCCACCTGTTAGAGTTAATTCCAGTTAAAAATTGCTGTCGGTAATAAGTAACTTTGATTCTGTGGCAGAATTATTTTATTTCTGAAAGTTCACATCACTATCAAGGAAAAATAAAAGTAGTTAGTTATTATGTCAACTGTTCTAACATTCTCTAAATATTATCCAACTTTATCTCTGAACAGGGTCTACTAAAAGTTGCTATAGACAATGCCAGAGCTCAAGAGAAGCAGGTCCAACTGGAAAAAACAGAGCTGAAGATGGAACTCTTCAGGGAACGAGAACTGAGGGAAACACTTGAGAAACAGTTGGCTGTGGAGCAGAAGAACAGAGGTATCTTGATTAAGCAGACATAAACACCTTGTAATTTATTTCCTTGGGAAACAATTTTCTATCAAACACCTGTGTTTGATCAAAATTTTACCTCCCTTAAATCATGTTAGGTCTCAGCTGACTGCAGTGACGGATGTTTTATAACCTGCCTAATTTTGTATAGGATCTTCATGAGACTTAGAGCAAGGACTCTCCTTTTTCTCAAGATTTTTCTTGAATAGTGTTACATCAGTAATACATAAACAATTATAAGTAGCCTAGGTGCTCTAACAGACCTTTGCAGGTTGTGATTATTAGGAAAAGGGATAGCTACTTAATACAAAGACAATTTGTATCAAATTTAAGGATCTTCAAGTTTTTAGGAACTCTACTCTGTTCTTATAGTGCATATTTAGGCAAACTGTATGTAATAAATATAAAGATAGTGGTAATATATGAGCTCTTTATAATGCATAGTAGATAAAATACATGTTTGTAGAAGTAACAGTGAAGGTTCCTCTTGATGAAGCAGAAGCATTAGTAGCATTTGTAGCATTAACATCAGCCCACTGTAAAGCCTGTACATGTTAGAGATTTTTAAATAATTACATTGATAGTGAAGGTGAGGCAGTTTGCAGTGATTTGCATTAACTATTTGCATTATGAGCATGTTTCTATCTTTCTTTATGCGTTCATTTTTCTGTCTCTGTGTGTCTCACCCTTTAATAGTGCCTGATTACTTTGCAAGGACAGCTAACCTCTGGGACTCCCTTGCTGTTCAACTCAGATCATGACAAGTCAGATGTGTATTTTTGCAGGGCTAGGGTTACAAGTCTCTTCTTGTCCAGTTTAATTTTCTGGTAACCACCTAAACAGAGAATCCCAAGAATATTTGGATTCCCAACCAATGTCATTATGCCTTAAACTTATATGCTAGCAGTAAGTATACAATGTAATCCTGTTTCATGCCTTGGCCCATTAAAGGATAGGACTACCACATTATTAATTACCCTTTTTTTAACTTCTGAGAATACATTTTGAAAGACAATTGCTATTAACAATTATCACACCTGTGCAATGAATCATCCCTTTGTCCACAACAGGTCTGTTATGCTCAATACAATTGTATTACTTACACTTTTATAGTAATTTGGTAAAAGAGTAAAATAATTTAGTTAGTCTTCACATCTTTCTCACAACTGCTCAAATATTTGTTCCTTTTTAGAATTGTACAAGCACATGCACAACAAGAAAGATTTGGGGGGGAACCCATCTGACCTTACTTTAGTTTTGCCATCTACAAATTAAGCATCTCATTTTAATGAATAGAAGTTTGCTTTCTGGACAATAAAGAAAGAAACTTGCCTAGCCTATTCTCAGATAGGTAGGTGGGGCCAATTGCCCTGTGAAGACTTCTTTCTCTTCCCTTCACCTCCAGAGGTCACATGTTTGACTAGGCTATGCTAGACATATGTTTGGAGAAGATAAAATTAAGCAAAATGAATTTCACTCAAAGTTGTATGTCAGAAAAAAACATGGGATAGTCCCTTATTTTGTTCAGGTTACTAAAATAATTGGCAATATTATTTTCAGCATGATGCATTACCTTCTTTTGTGTATGGATCCCTCTAATGATGATCTTGCACTGGGAAAAGAGTCAGACCAAAGAGGAATGGATTTGAACACTTAATGGTGGCGTGTAGCAAAGCAAATATAATGAGGATGACTATCTCTGCTAAGGGATACTTCTGTGTAAAAGAAAGAAAAGTATGGATTATTCTTTCAAATTAACAGATCGAAGTAAGAGAGAAAAAATAAGGCCAGGTTGTAATTATTGTGAAAATGTGTTCTTCAGTTAAAGGCAGAAAAATGCATAGGAGCCTTTACCTACTATTAGTTTTTCAGATAGCAAGTAGCAGGTCTTAAAGAAAGTTTCAAGTCTTAATGGAAGCACGAGCAAGAAGGGAGAAATGTACCAGATGCCCTGTTAGGTGAAGAGATACTGTATGAAAATACTGAAAAACACTTAACAGCTAGAGCATAGAAACACAAGCCACTGTGTCATATACAGGTCAAACCCTTTATGTGAATGGGATTTTCAGCATTAGGCAACATCTATCTATCTTTTGCTCATCATGTTAATATAAGTCAAATATAATTCTCTTTAGTGGCTATATATGAGTATTTTTGCCCTTTTTTGTGGAGCATTGGATTCACGGCTGCTACTGTATGTTCTACAGAGCTGCTTATTTACTGTACTGTTTCCTTCCTTCTTTTTAAATTTTCCAATTAGCGATTCCTAGGGCTGTAGGATGTGTCTCATCAACTGGTGAAAGTAGGATAATATCTCTTCTGTGAGCAGCTACACAGTAAGGGTTTGCTAATTCTGGCTCTGACTGCTGTAGTCACATCTACAATGTGTCAGCCATGATGACATTTTAATTCAGAAAGCAACATATGTTTCCTTCTCATTTATTGCAATCACTTTCAAAGTACTTATAATGAAAACATTAAAACCATGCAATGATTCAAAATGTATTTAGTTTAGCCTTTGTATAGATGCTAGATGTTCTTTGATAGTATGAGCTAATTAGCCTGTAAAGTAGTTGGTGTTGTACAAAATGAGAAAGAACCAAAATTCCAAAGTCTTGGATGTAAATTATGTAGTTATTCTGACTACAGGATATGTGCTTATGTTAATTTTGTGCCTGAACAGTTCTGTATAGCAGCACAAAGTAAACAAGATCATCTAAAAGGTGGTTCTTCTTAGCATATAAATTAAAGAGTAATAACAATGACAATTCCCTTTAAAAGTTTCATTATTTGCATTTTGTGACAGATACCACCATCACAGTCTACTGTCCTTGGGGGGTATGGACTGGTGGAAGTATATTTTTGTATTATCCAGCATTCATTCCTAGGCATATACCAGAGGATACTTTGGAGTGAGAGACAGGGCTACACAGATCTTGACATGCAAACCAAACAGTTCCTAGTATCTGGGTTTGGTAAGGATAATTCTTTTGGTGCCTGTAAAGAATTTTTTAGTGACTAGTTTAGTAGATAATTTTTTAGTTAGTGTCAAAATAACAGAATCTCCATGAAAGGATTATCCAGGAAGACCTTAGGACCGAAAGCTTTTTACGTGCACATCCATGAAAACCCCAAATGTGCTATTTAAGAACGGTTGGGGTGTGGTGGGGGAGGTAATGCTATGCTTTACAACTTTACATGATTGCTTCAGAGGCCCACTTTGGTTTTAATGAAGTAGAAAAATTGGTTTACATTACCCTTTTCCATCAGGAGCATAACTTGTAATATGTTCCTTTAGTTAGGGATCCTGCAAACCTTACCTTTGTGGTTGTAAGTCACTGGTAACATAGAAAAGAAAATTGTGATGAAGTCCAATCCTGAACTTGCCATCCTTTTTCTACAGAGTTTAAGCTGAAGAGATGCAAGGAAAAAAATTTTTCTAAATAAGGACTTTCTATGCTTAATTTCAAAATACGCATTTCTTTACTAATATTTTCTCTCACATTTGAGAAAGCATGGTAGTATTTACTTGACTGGAGGATCCAGCACCATAAAGGATTTGCTGTGAATTCTTCAAAGTTAGATGGCTGATGGGACAGGCACAGACAGAAAGCAAGAAAGAGAAGGGAAAGACAAAAGGGAAATGTGGAAAATAAATAAATATGGGGAAGAAACCAGGCACCAAGAGGTCAGATGGCTTGCAGGAAGCAGAGCTTGGAGGGGAGTTAGAAGTTTCAGGACCTTTCTCCAAGAAATTAGGACCAGAGCAGGGTGGGGGCTGCCCAGCACCCAGGCAAACAGATCCCCCTCTTGTGCAAGAGAAGCTGCTGGGAGGCAAGAACTCCATCACTATCTGTGTATTAACTATGCTATGGGAAATAGAAATGGTGAAATTAATTCTGAAAAACCACCTCACCTCCAGAGACAGGGGCTTATCTACATCAGATGATTCAAAAAGTACGTTCCATTGCTGATTTCTGAGGTTTTCTGCTTTGAAAATTCACAAATTCTCTTGTTTATTTTAAAACAAAACAAAACAAAACAGTCTTTGCTTGACACCACCTACAGTTTTCAATACTGTCATATAGAACAGTAGCTCTTAGAACATTCCAGTGTGATTCCAACAAATTTCAAGTAATTTAAATGGTTATTGTGTAATTAATCAGTTTGTATGAACATCGCAGTTGTAGTGTTTCTCAGGACTCTTAATAGGTAATTGTGCAGCCAAGTTTCAGATCCAAACAGGAGTACATTGATGTTATTTTCTTTTCACAGCAATAATTCAGAAAAGGCTAAAGAAGGAAAAGAAGGCAAAGAGGAAATTGCAGGAAGCACTTGAATTTGAGACTAAACGACGAGAGCAAGCAGAACAAACACTGAAACAGGCAGCTTCAACAGATAGTCTCAGGGTCCTAAATGGTAAGAAGCCAATTTTTGCCTCTGTGTCATTAACTTTCAATTTAAGTGCCAAAAGAATCTTGTTATATTGAAAATTTATAACATGATGGAAAGGGAAAAAAAAGAAAATCTCTTTACTTTCCTTCATTCGAATGATACCTCTCTCTTTATTGCTTTGTTACTTTATATAGTATGTGCAAATAAACTCGCTGGAGAGAATGTTCAAACTAGGACAATTTTATATTATTAGCTTGAGAAGTCAATTTTTTTCTTCCTTTTTTTCTCCCCCCCCCTTTATGCTTGAAAAATCTATTGCTCATTAATCTTCCCAGTCTAACAAAAAATTGTCCTGGCCTCCAGTCATTGTTCAACATTAAAAAAACTGACAAAGGTTGATTGTATTGTAATTCAGCATTGGAGTAACAGGTTGTAAAAAGGGCTATAAGAATCAAATGAAATATGTGTCAGTCTTACCTTTCTATGTTTCTAGACTCTCTGACCCCAGAGATAGAAGCTGACCGCAGCGGGGGCAGAACAGATGCTGAAAGGACAATACAAGGTAGGAATTTGCAAAAGGCTATAAATCTAGATCTTGCTATATGAGTTTTTCCTCAGTTTTAGACTGCTATTCAAGCATGTAGCCTACCATCTGGGCCACATCAAAACAAGTTCAAACAAGGTCAAGTTCATCTTGCTTGTTTATAAGACAGAATAGATTCTGTGCTGATAGATTTTCTTTAAATTAATAGGTCATTTCTGTTTATACAGAGCAATTAAAGAAGAATAATTAATTTGAAGCAGTATTGGGTTGAATCTCAGATGCTGTATGCAGTTTTTGTGAATATGTGTAGTTTGATTTGAGTTAATAATGTTTTTAAAGGTATATTTGAAGCATCTTAAGCCTTTTAACTGTACAAATGTCTAAACCTAATGGGTAACATTCAAGGCATGATGAGAATTTCATAGCTAATAGTCAGTGGCAGTTACTGAAAGGTGTGTTTCAATAAGCTACTCTGAGCATTAACAATAAATAAGCTGGTTTATTCCCATCTCGGGTTTTTCATTTACCACGTCCCATTATTTACATTTTAATAAAACAAATCTGCTGAGTAAATTTATACATGAAATACTAAAGAGAGCCGTATTACTTCCCCTGTGAACCTAAATGTATATATACATTGGAAACATCAAGATATTAGTAAAGAGCAAATTTTGAAGATAGTATTTATGTTATAATATCTATTCATATCAACAGGCTAAATCAACTTACATGAATACTAAACAATAAAAATAGCAATTGTTTTCAACGGTAAATGAAAGTGCATTTTTCAGAGGCAAGCCTAAAAGGATTAACTCCGGTAATCACACTCAATTGCCTTTATTTTGCATTTCGAAGTCAATCATCCTAACAGTATCATTTGACATCTTCTGTGTGTTATTTAATCACATTTCCTAACTTTCAAGGAGTTGTTACTGTTGTGCCACAAGGAGGCTGTAACAACAGAATAAAAAAGTCAAGAAGCTTTTAACAGATTGAACATATAAACAAATACCAAAAATGCAATAAATTCTTATGAAAGACAAACACATATATATAAACAAAGACATTTAAAGCAAGTTATGTCTGCAAAGTCAATAACACAGAAGTTGGAATTTGCCAGATTAAATGTTGCCTGGGAAATGAATACATGTTATGAGGTCTGTTATCCCAGAATCCTGCCTTCCTTCCTGTAAAATGTATACGTTATTCAAAGCACCATTTGGCATAATTCGTTTGGTAAGAATTCAGCCATTATGTCATTTTGTTATAATCCAGAGATTTGTTACTTCTTTTGATGCTAAAACAGACTTCTAATTTCTTGGGAGGCCATGCTGCTGCACCGCTCACTGCAGTACTTGCAGTCATTGCAAATATTAATTGCTCCATCTTCAGAGCATTCTTTCAAGGAACTGAAATTTGGTGAATTCCAATTTGATAGCTGGGAAACAGAGTCGAATACAGATTAAGATGACATATTGCTTAACTGTCAAGTATCAAGGACCTAATTTTTCAGGATAATTTGCATTTTTGGCAGAAGTATTCAGGTGCAATCAAATCACTGTTCCTGTTGAATTCAGTTTTGCTCATAGGCTGAAATATCAAGCTGGATATTTATCATAAGAGCAACACAAATTTGAAAGCATGTATTCTAAAGTCTTTATCTCAAACTATATAGGAAGAGCACTTCAGCTTTTGAACAATGATTATGCATTCTTTCCCAGCTATCCTCTGCTCATTTCATATATTTCCATTCTTGCAATAAGTGATATCAAGGATTTACAGGAGACATTCTGAGTAACGAATTTTCCTTGATTCATCTGTCCAAGGTGATGCACATTAAAAACAAAACAAAAATCCACGGACGATTATTTAGTTCAAGACTGGACTATGATATTTTCGGATTGTGATTTTGAATCATATTGCAAAGGCAACCTTAATTCTGACATTTCCTGGATCTACTTTGCACTCTCAACATATAACTAAAGCAGAGGGTTTTTAAGAAAAAGGAAAGAAGAAGTAAGAAATACATGTCTTACAGTTTAGTGTATTCAGCTAAGTCATCCTAAAGCAGTTCAGAACTTTTAGATCTACTGCAAATGTAACCCTACAACACAAATGTAACTGTAGGAACATATTGTCATTGTAAATCAGTCATTATAGGGTGACAGGCTTCAGAAATAGTTCAAGAAACAGTTAATAGCAGGCAAGTCATGCCAAATGTCAGGAATCTTTGTGTTCATTTCCAATATTGGAAGGAGGATTTCCTTTTACCATAAACTCCCTTTCCTCTGTGTCCCCCTTGCTATATATCCTTGTGTATCTGTCCCAGTTCCTTCTCCTTTCTTCCTCCTTCCTCCAATCCCACCTTTTGTCAATTGCTAATCTGACTCTTTTCCTTGCTCTACATTACATTGCGCTTCTTTTTTCTTAACTTCACGTTCTTCCAGTATTCTTTTCTGAACTTGGTTTCATGCCACCCTGATTATTTCCCTAATTACAAGCTCTTTCTCTCTCCGTGACCCCCAACCCCCTGGCTCTGTCTGGCCCTTTCTACTACCTCCTCCCCTTACCCAGTCGTTTCAAGAGCTGCATTGACATTCCCTGTTACCAGCCTTCCCTGTTGCAAACCACATCTCCGTCTGTAGTGTCTGCTTCCCTCATTTCCCTGTCAGGCTCACATTCCCTACTGGTTTCAGTACATTTCTGTTTCTTTTTGTGTACCTGCCTGGATATCAGGGAGGGAGGCATTGAGAGCATTTTGTTTGTATTTCAGTATTTAGCATGACAATTGTAGGCAGGAGTGAGGAGAAGGAATTGCCAGGAAAGAAGCACTTCATTCCTGCGCCACTGGAATAAAGCATGCTCAGTACAGATGGGGCCCTATACCTGCAAAACTCTACAAAAGCTTTCCAATGGATGAAACCTTTTTCCAGTACTTTCTTGGATTTTGTTTGGGGCAACAAAGACCATATTGTAACAATTACACAAAATTTCAATTGTGTCCTTACATTTTATCTGTAAATGATATTTTGTATACTTTGGTATGCACTATAGAAGAAATATTATATAGAGATATTATATTCTATTATCCTATATACAGTATATTCCATAATTTAAAATATAATACCACCTCTTGCATCTTTCAGGTTCTGGGGAAAATATACTTACTAGGGAAATACTTTCTTACTCCTCTCAAAGATATCTGTGTCTCAGTACCTAAGCGTGCCTGGGGTAATAGTCTTTTTATCCACAATCATTTTTCAATTTACTGTGTTGAGCATGCTATGTAGTTCTATAACTAAGCAAACAAAGGTAGGAAAGCTGTAGTTCTCTGTAGGGAAGTGATATAATTGAAATACAAAGTGTAATTTCAGCATTTAAGAAAATATTATGCAAGCAAATCATAATTAAAACTAAAGATTTTGTTTACTATTTATTATAAATAAATGGATACTTGTCAACTTGAAGTTATATCTAATGTTGCTATTTTTAAGTATCACTTTGAAGAGTAAGGAATAGAACTAATTTAAGGGTAGAAGATAATTGCATTTGTCAATAAGGGGGTATGTTCTGTTCTATTTTTTCTTCATGTAGCACTCATTTAGATTCACTTTTAGTGCATGTAAAGTCTTTTGTAAAATGGGAGCAATAATAAAAAGGAATTTGAATACAAGACTATAAAAAGAAGCAATACAGGGTATTTTAGGGTTGTGTTTGAGTTTTTTAAATACTGAGTAGATAAGAGTTTGCTGCAATATCCATAAAATGTTAACAAATAATCATAATAAATAATTCAAATATGGGTCTCAGATGTACTTATGTATTTTTTTAAGAGATACAAACAGATACTAAGCTATTAGGAACTGGTGTAGACACTGGTTTTGAATGTTTTCTTTGCTTCTGTTTTAAATAACAATAAAGCAGATTATCCTCTTCTCCATACATATTGTAGGTTCACTAGATGCCTATGCCTAGCTCCCAATCCGGTTTCCCAAGACCCCCTCATCCCACACAAAAAGGTACCATACAAAGATAATGTTTGACTTTTATATACTGTTTTGTTAACAGACCTCTTTCTAAGCACTAGAACAATGACATTTACTGCCGCTTTTACTTTCTTATTTCCATTGATTTTTTTCTTCTCCATCTGGTTACTTAGCATGTATTTGCCTGCCTACATTATTATGTTTTCTTTTCCTCTATATATCCCACATTCCCAATTTTCTATCTCCTAGTAGTTTCCCTCCCAAGTCCTGTACCTTCATTTTCATTCCATTTAAACACAAATCGCTTTACACATTGTCTAAAATCCTCTAAAAGTGTTCTAGTTCTGCACCATCTTCACCATTGACCATTCTTTCCTTGTCATGTTCCTTTCATGTGTTCCTTTTCTCAAATTGCTCACAAGTGGTTTTGTGCTTTTATCCCAAAGCTATCCTGGTAAGAACAGGAAGATTAATCAAATTTTCCCTCTTTCATGCTGCTATTTTTTTGTCTTCTCCAATTTTTTTCAAAATTTACTAGTGATTGCCTCAGCTTGCACCTTTTCTGCTTTCTTCCAAATAATTTCCAACTTCTGCATGCCATCATTCCAGCTTCTCCTGAAATCAGCTCCATCATTTTCTTCTAAGTCTTCTTACCCTGCTCATTACCTGAATTCTCAGGTCTATCTGGTTTTTTACCCCAAATGTTTGGTTTTTTTGCAAGAGGCTCTTTGCATTTTCCGTGCCCTCAAAGATCTTCCATCCTGCTCACTCTCAATCAGTTTTTTATTCAGCTATGCATTCTCCTCTGGGAGAAAATTTATTCTCCTTGTCCATTGGTCAAAATTTCACACCTCAGTTCCTTATTCTGCTGCAAATATTGTTTTTTTCTTCTAGCACATTATCAACCTTTCTCCAGATGTGTCTGTTATTTACTCTCCCTGTTAGCAAAATGAACTTACCCTTTCTAAGCCCTTTCCCACCGACATCTTGCCTTTCTTTAGTGCTCCACCTCTTCTCTAGGCTCATATTAACAATTCAGTTAAGTGTAATGCTAAGTGGTTTCAGATTATACCTTCCTGATGTAAGAAAAAGACCCACTCAGCTATCATGCACACAAAATCTTCCAGGGCCATCTGTCTTTTTCCCCTCCCAGAAAGGACAAGGCAGGAAATAGAGATGTTGAACAGATCCAGAAATAGAGAAAGAAAATAACAGCAACTCAGCACACTGACTGCACGATCCTGTGTGAAGCTCCTTGTAAAGCTTTTGAAGGCTACTGAACAAGAGCAAGAAAGAAATTATGATATAAATTTGCCCATTGCAAGAACCTAGTGTACATTTTGCTGCCCAAATATTAGGGGAAAGCTGCCCTGCAGTTGCCCTTCAAATTAATAAAAATTACTTATATACAGCATCAGTCATTTACCTGGAAAACTAACCTAAATTGTTTCTGCATTGGTTTGAAACTTGTTTAATCTATTTTTCAACAAGCAAAATCCACATAATAATCTCAGCAACTGATAGTCCTTGATTCATTCTTGTTATATTTGTGTTTGAAAGATGGGTATCTGAAGGAATTCCACAATGAAAGGGAACTTTTGGTGGTTCTGTGAAGCTACTGCACACAGTTTTATTTCTGATGTATAAATCTTGGACAAAAGTGTGTGGAAATATGTGATGATATTTTTTATGAGATCAAAAACTTTATTGGAAAGGCCATTATCAAGGCTGTGAAGTCAAGCATTCCAAAATTAGGAAATGGTAGAATTAAGGTTGTCTTCCGCACCTTTGTTCAAGTGTCTTTGTGTATGTGTCATGATACAATCTTTAATTATATGATTAGATACTGTGTTTTTCACAGTACCTTGTCTCATTCAGTGCAGGGGACAAAAATATAGGTGAATAAATGGATATCTATCCAATACTTTCTTAATCTTCAGTGGTCAATATGTCTTCTAATGCTTTATATAATACTTGGTTTATATAAAATATTTCCATCATTAGACATCATGCTTAACAGAACAGTTGTGAATGATTATCTAAATTTCTTCCATATATTAAATCTTAATTTTGGCATTTCCTAACAGCTGAGGGCTTTGCTTCACTGATGTTTTAGGTAACCATTTCCTAGGGTTGTCTTCTTAACAAGTAAACTACAAAGTCAGAAGTTTCACTGTGAGACAACATCTGAAAACTATATGGAATTGAATCTTAAGATTCACAGTGACGAAGCTAACCAAGTAACTGATAAACTGTAACACCTTAATATGACCGGTGTGGCCTAAGGAATGACCATTTTGCTATGGCAGTTTTACAGATACTTGTTGAGATAAAGACAATCTTGGGATACATTTCATGCTCTTGGGCACAGAATCTTCCTTTCATTTTTCTGCAACCTGTATCACCCTTAACAGTGTCTCCATTAAGCTTTCTTATTCTTAGTTCTACCTCATTTCTGGGTTTTCTATCAGTCTTAGTATGAACTTTCAAATGTTATAATTTCTTTCTTGATTCTTTTTTCCTCACACCTTTCAACGCCAGTTTCTTTTTATATCCAGTCATAATTCCAGCCTCTAAAGTTTTGACTTCTTATGCCTAATATCCTTGTTAATCAAAATCCAGATGTCTCCAGATACTAGCTCATAACATTCTATCCGTATGCCACATGTCCAGTTACTCACCAAGATTTCTCCCACTAAGAAACCTCAGATGACTTTACTCAACTTTCTTGCCCTGTGTTCTGTCTCCCCTCTTTTCCTCTATTCTCAACCACTGAGTTCTGTTCTTGTCTATTAATACAAATAATTCAGTCCCCCAACTTCAGTCTCAGTTGTTGTCAGCCAATCATTTTTATTACTTATTTCACAGTGTCTTCCAGTGCCCTGGTTTCTGTGTTTCTGTGTATTTAGCCAGTGTCAGCCACTCCCCTAGTCACATTTTCTGTCCTTATTTCCAATTCCAATCACATCAGACTTCTTGTCCTCATTTCTGTAAATCTTGAGTATTTTTATGAGTTCATGTTTGTAGACTTAGAGAAGATTACTGTTAGCTGCTAATCATAGATAGGATACATTTTCCAGTGCACGACTACTCTCAAATTAACTAATGATTTTTTAAAAATAGTTTTCAATATCCTCAAATGACAGAACATTTATTTCCTTTCTAGGGACACCAGTATTCTTTGCAGCACATTTAACTAAGATGTCTTCTCTTTAGTCTTTTCTTCATTTATTTTCCCCATGATATTGACAGTGATGACCAGTGTTAAGTACATTTCTTTTATCTGTAGAGTCCTTTCAATAATTGCATATTTCTCTCAGAGCTTCTATCTCCTATCTCTGCATTTCTGTTTGTTCCTTTCCACGTCCCCTTTATCAAAAGCAATTCTATTTGCATCCATAGCTGCCTGAAGATGAGGTCATCCATCTGTATAATGCCATGTAAAACATTGGCCATATGTTCTCTAAAGTATTAATTCATTAAACCTAAGGAAAGCACCTGATTCTTTATATATTTTACCAAGACTTTTCTTGCCTTTTTTTCCTCGTTAAAACTCTTGGAACTGCTAAATGTCTCTCTATGTATATCAACTTTTAAATTCTGCATTTTTATTCAATTGACACTTGCTCATCGGTTATTCTGGTTTTATCACCACTTAGTAAGTACTATGGATTTGTTGTTACTCATATATTATTACATGGGACTTCTAGCAGAAAGGTGCTTGGGTTTAGCATAGAGCCAGAATTCTCAAATGAATGTGTCAGGTCATTTGCAGAATGAAAATACATTTTCATTTTCCCATGGGACATTCCTTCTTCTCTGTCGACCCATTTCAACACTGTTTCAGCTTCCCCTCTATTGTTGCTTTCTCATTTTCCTTCCACCTCTGTTTCACCTTCTCTCCTGCCAAGTGCTGCCTCTGAATATCCCAAATATTTCTTAATATGTCACTTCCTTGACCTGTGAGGCAATGTGTGTGTGTATGATCTGGAGCTGTGTGGCTGCTGGTTGACCAGGTGGCTGACTAGGAGGCACATGCATTCTGAGGGATCAGTGACAAGCCAGGAGATATGCATTTTCTGCTGGACATCTTGTTGCTGCCTCTTGGCAGCTGGGCAAATCAAACAGTACATAATGCTTCTCAGCAGCTGAAGGGCCAAACAAATGGTTTTTCAAACTGCAAGAGACCCACGGCCCACCTGTTGTCCAGGCCTGCTATAAAGGTTGAACATTTCAGCAGGGAAAAGAAGTCAGGAGCTGGAAACAAAGCTGTCAGAAGCCTGGAAGGCAAAGGGATTTTTTTTTCTAGATATGTTGAATAACTGCCCAAGGAAACATCTGCTACTTAGCTAGGCTGTTTATGGAAACAAACAGCTGACTATTCTAGACCCATAGAAACATAAAAAGGTTCTGTGAAGCATCAGTAACAAAACAGTGGACTGACTTGTTTGGAGATGAACATTTCTGTGATTTTTAGGCTGCTTAGCCTGTTATTCCATTAGGCCAGATTAAAAAAAAACAAAACAAAACAAAACAAAACAAAAACCAACCAAACAAAGAACCTAACCATTTCCGTTTAATTTGTCAATAAAAATTCTTTTATTCAGCTTCGGAGTCAACAAGCACTTTGAAGGTCTGCCAATGTGAAATAACATGTCTTGTGCAAACGTGGCTTTCAGCAATCTGACAGATAGATTTTGCATTTTTCTTTTTACCTTTTGATGATCAGGTTTCTTCCTTAAGTTTTCCATTTTTAAGATTTCTAAAGATCAGTAAGACAACTGGTTTCAGTCTCTACAGTTTTGGTTAACTGCAGGCATAAGACAGGGCTGTCTCTGTAATGTGACCTCTCTCCTTTGGGTTATTCTAGCACCTCTCTAGGTAAGAGTAGTGATCTGAGATACCAGAAACGTGGGAAAGACAATGGAATGGAGCAAAGCCATTGTAGTGGTCCACTGGGGAGCGATATCTGCTGTTTTGTTATTGATCCTTCTCTGCATGCCAGAGGTTGTCAAACAAATTGATACATTGGTGAAAACGTATGCACATGCACTGTTCAATTACAGAAGCTGAAGGGTAGTGTGTATTCTGCATTGCTCTTCTCTTTTGTCTTTCTTATGCTCAAAAGAAAATTTCAGACCTAGTGATGGTCTTAAGTGTAAGACACTGTTAGAATATTAGTGTCTGACCCCCAGGGACATTTTGTGGATCTGCCTTACTAACTCCCTCAGGTTAGTCCACCTGATTCTATTTTATTTTTGTTCAGCGTTCATAAAATATTTGCTGGTTCAACACTGTTCTTATTTACAGTAACACATAATGCTTCATTTTCCTCCTGATTAGGGCCTTAAACTTCAGCTGCTTTTTGACTTCACTGTGAAACACCTTGTATTAATGTCAGGGTCATGCACTTATTATTCATGTGAACAGCGCTATTCACTTGAATGAAATTATATACATAATAATAAATAACAACATTAATCTGTGTGCACCACCTTGAATTTCATTACTGTTGCAGAAGATATATCTCTGAAAATAGGTTCTCTTAATTTTTATACATTTTAGAAAGAGCTTGGCTCTCTCTATGCACAATAATTTAAATATTTTATTTTATTTCTCCTAAGCTTGACTAGCTTTACCAGCTCACAAGTTTTAAAGACACTTGTTTTACTGATTTTTTTGGCTTGACAGACTATCCAATATAGTTTAGCTTTTAAATCTAAATTCTGTAGTGACATTTAAAACATCTCTTGCTAGTTCATGTGTCTTAACAGTTGATACTCAAAGAGGAAACAGACGTTAAAGATTTATTTTGCTTCATATTTCACTGACCATGGATAAATACTGAAAATATCTAACAATGCATGGAAACCAAACAGCAATAAGTATGTTCCCTGTCCCCCTGTCTAGGAGTCAGCACTTTGGCAGGTTTTCAACCCAAGCTAATCAATTAAAGACAACATTGATTAACTTAAACAGAAGGTGATATTGATTGCAGGCAGTAACCTATAAATAGACAATTGTTTCATAGTGTTCATAGGTCATTGTTAGCTACACCTTTAAACTTCAAGGTACATAATCCTGTTATCTGTCACCCAAAAAGCAAAGAAAGGGCACCAAGTGAATATACAGTTACATATATGTTGCAAAGTACTCTTATTCAGCTCTCTCATTCAACACTTATACTCTTACATAATTTTATTTAAAATTGCCATCTATTGCAGTTTACGTCTCATTTTATAGCTGTATGTATATGAAGCTGATGGAAATCAAATATGTTCCTGACTTTTCTACTGAGATGAATGGTTAATCAATCAGATTTTCTTCCAACATGGTACTTTGG
Organism: Callaeas wilsoni; assembly: GCA_013398955.1. NCBI lineage: Eukaryota > Metazoa > Chordata > Aves > Passeriformes > Callaeidae > Callaeas > Callaeas wilsoni. The sequence goes on along the minus strand of VWPU01016965.1, from coordinate 32,469 downwards.
TTCACTTTCAAAGGAACTATATGTAAAATTAATGACTAAGCATGAACAGAGTCAAGTGGGAAAATTCAGGACAATAAGAATATTAAAAAAAACCCACACTGTGCTCCAAAGAGGCTATTAAGACTTTATATAGAATTGTTTTGACTTTCATTTTCATTCATCCTACAAGTTCATTTTATTCAAAGAGGGAAGGATAGGATGGGTGAATTCTTACCTAATAGACTTCTGAGGTCACCCCAGTTGTCTTACTGCCTGGGAAGGATGGGCACTGCAAGCCACCATCCTACGTATTTTTGTTCCCCAGAAGTACTCTGTTCCTTTCCTCTTCTCCCTCACAAGATAACTGAAACCTGAACAGGCAGGTAGAATATACATTTCTAGCATAGTTTCATTGGCTAAAAAATAAATAACGTTTTCCCTTTTAGAGAAAGAACTAAAAGGCTTGATTTTTTTATAAACGAGGATGAAAAATTGATTAAAACAACGTCATTTCAGTGAAGTGGTATTTCTATAGCCTACCATGAAACAGGTATAAATAAAGTGGATTTCTAGTTCATTCACAGCTGAACTATAATCCTGAGTATTCTGAGGCTTATTGAGGAGCTAGATCTGCTGGCTGTAGGCTGTTTAGCAGTATTTGCCTCTGCAGTATGTAGAGAGCTGTCCCTTTTTGTCTTTCTTATATTTTTTTTCCCTCAGCCACATTTGCTACATCTTAGACAAGTGCTGGAAAGTGGCATCACGTCATGTTAAGATGTGTCATATAGAGGATTGTTTCTTGGCATTAGTTTTTTAAACTCTAGAAAGATTTAAAAATTCCTGATGTTTATGTATTATACCCGTATAAAGGAATTTCATATTTCAATATTATGTTGCATTCTTCTGTTAAATCCTGAAGACCTCACCATCAACAGATGTCAAAATATTTAATTATTTGAGATTTTTCTAATAGATGCACTTCCCTTGTGACTTGTGTGAAGCATGAGGGAGACAACTCTTACAGCAAAATAACAGTTTCAGTTTTTTAATTCTTCTAAAGTACTATGCTTTGGAGAACTAGTAATGTAGACTAGTAGCCACCAAGTTACTTTGTCCATTTAGCACACACAGGAGGAAATCTATTAGGAGATCTATTAGGAAATCCATATGTCCTTCCTGAAAGGTGCTACAGCTTAAGTAGATAAAAAAGAAGCATCCAACTCAGATTAGATTTCAAATCTTGAATTTCAAGTTCATTGAGACTTAAACCATTAAATATGAACGGTGGCCATCCTGTTCAGTGGCCTTTTTTGACTACCAGCCACCATCTGCATCAAAGAAGAAAAAATTTCTAAGCAAGCCATGTGAGCTAATCTACCAAGGAAGGTCATAATCAATTTTCTATCTTATCCCTGCACGTCTGAAACTCTGAAATGAGGTTTTCAGAGAGAAGTTAAGATATTCTTGTCTTAAAATTAATTCTCACACTATTTAAAAAGTTATTTGGTTGTCCACAAGTAGATGACTTCTGCTATTTGAGATGCTGCAGTGCATCTGAGACATCTGCATCTGCATCATGCCTGCAGAAGATCCAGGCCTTTCTGGAGCAGCAGCTGGAAGTCTTACAGGATGTGGAAGGCTGACTCAAATCATAGCAGATGTTGAACCAACCCCTTCTGGTCATTTAGAATGCCTTTGAACATATGGCATTCTACACTTGGATTATATTAAATGGAAATTCATAATTTATTATATATATTGACTAAAAATATATTTATCACTGTTTTAATTCTTCAGGGAAGGCCTATGCTACTCCTATCACTTTTACACACAAACATTCATGAGATAATTTCTCTAGATCTTGCTCTTCTGTTATTTGCAGACTAGCTTGTATTTAACATAGCATTTGACTGAGATGGGAAGGAGTCAAATAGAGAGAAAAAGTTGTGGGTGTTTTTTTAATTATTTTTAAAGAATCCCAAATTGACTGACTTTCAAAAGGATCTGATAATATTTACCATGTGTGACTCAAAGGCAACTCTTTGGCCAGATAGATAAATGGTCCTGGTTATGGCAGCCCTGAACTTTGCTAATGTGTCTTAGCATATTCTAGTACTTTCTCTGTTCTTTGGAACATTTTTGACTTCTATCTGTACATTCAATATTAAAATCTTTTCATAGCTGCCTCCTTTTTCTTTTTGATTTGAAACAAACAATTCATTTTGCCCATGAAGCTTGCAAGAGTAATCATATTTAAAAATTAGCTAAAGAAGCAAAGTTGGTCTCTAGCAGACATTCAACAGAATGTATTTATTAAGAGTGTGCAATTCTTTTCAATTGCTAGTGTAAATAAGTATATTGAAACAAAAAAAATTAGGCATCAAGCTGAAGGAAAGTGTGTTTGTGCATAATAGTTCTGAGAAACTGTTTAAAGACAGGTTATTCATGAGAAAACATTAATTTTGTAAATATACAAAAATTAGCTAGTCAAAGATAGTTTTTTCAATTTTGGTTATTTATTTTCAGAGGAAACTTAATCTGTTATAATGTTTCTGCATAAGTTTTAGTAAATAGATACTTATTTTTTTTATTTGTGTTACTGAGTCCAATTTGAAGCCTTGTGACTGTCTCAGATAAATTGTTTTGAGCTACGCCAAGAGTAACTGGAAATCTACTATAAATTTTTTCATTGTAATATCTGAACAACTTTGCAGTCTTTAATGGATTTAGTCTTCACATCAGGAAATACTCCTGTGATGCAGAACAAAGCAATTATCTTTATATCATAGAGGGGCAAAGGAGCTTGATCATGGATATATCAGAAATCTGTGGTATATCAGAGACTGAGCCTAAATCTTGCAAGAGCTACAGATTTTATTCTGCCCTTCATGTTTTGCCCTCCCTTTTATATATTCTGTCATGCTTTCTCATTGTACAGACATATGGAAAACTAGATGGAATTTACCAACTTGAATATCAGTGACAGGATTTATGTCCCAAAACTCCATGCTAACAGAATACATGGAGCACATCATCTGTGCTTGCTCTGCAGTTGCTCAGACAGATAGCTAACCTCTGTGAATATCAGGGTAATGACAAAGTGCACCTGTTCTAAGTATTTTCAAGTCTTTTCTTTGTTAGACAAAGCTTTGAAAATAGAACATATGCTGCCTAGCATTATTTGATTATTGATTTTATATGAGTGCTACTCACATACCAAGTTGAACCTATGTGTTCATCTTTTGTAAAAAAGACCTGACATAAATTCCAGATTCTGGTACTTCTACATAAATACAATCAGTTTGGTGAAAACACCTTGCATAAAGACATTTCAAAGGTTTGAAGCTACAGTAGTGGAGGAGGGATTATTTAATTAGTGTAGGTTCTACCAGCTTCCTGACCCAAAGTTACACTGAACTTTTTTCTTCAGCTTTCTTGTGTATACACAGGCTCAATACCTGCTATACTTTCACTCACAGAAGTGAAGTTTAAACCAGTAGGACCGTTCTGTGCTTCAGGAGCTGAAAGCATGTGTGCATTACTACTCTGTCCTTTTAATGTTTCAGTCAAAAACAAAATGTAACATTTAATTAAACCTGAGACATCAAACGCAAATCCATCCACAAGTATGTTACAGCAACAGCAATATTTTATGTGAAAAGGTATTTTAATGTGTTTCTTCTAAGAGCTAAACTGATCTCTTGCCAGCAGTGGGGAAATAGTATTTATTAAATCTTTTGTTGTGATCATCCCTACCTATGTCCCCTACAATAGTATTGAAATTACTGTCCTATTCATGATCAGATAAACAAAAGTTATTGAAGGAATGTCACCAAATGATGTCACTTCCCTCAAAACTTTACAGAAATATTGAGGCGAGATGATGACTATGAGATGTTAGTGACTGTGCTGGTAAATGCCTTCTATTTATATGGGAAGTTATATGAACCTGTCTTCTGATCACATTATGGATGCAGGCAGCATTTCTGATCTCAAGTCTTTCTGTCAGACTCACCTGCAAATCCAGGCTTCAGACCTGAAAGGTTGTAGTGAGTTCATCTTGTAAGCGTTGCATGAGGGTCTTCTTAACTGTGGACAACACTATGAGAATGCTTATTTGGAAGTATCACTCGAATTTGAAGCATTTTGAGAAGGAGTAATCCATAAGGTGAAGGGTAATGCAAAACCTTTCAAGTACTGTGTTTCTGCTTGTTAAAAGGGAAGAGCCAGTGAAGGAGTTATAAGAGAGTGACAATTCAAAGAAGCAGACTGGGAAAATATTTTTGCCATACAAATTTGTTTATACAACTGAGACAGAAACTTTAGTAGGTGAGATATGAGGAGAAACGTGAATTTATAGTTAGAAAGAGGGATAAGAGAATGAGGGGCAGAGACTTTTTATGAGAATAAATTTAGACACTGTGTTGTAACGAAGAGTCAGAAGTTACAAACAAACAGGATACCTTGATTTTGAACTTTACTGACAGACAAGATTAAAAGAGTAGTTCATAGTGACTAAGAGTAGTAGTAGTGGGGAAGATGAGGAGGAATCTGAAGGGGTAAATGATTAACAGCTCTGTTTTCTCAAACTAAGATTGTCAGAGCAGCGACACATCCACACAGAGGATCAGAAAAGCAGCCTGAGGTTTTATGTCAGACAGAAGGGAACAGACCTGGAGTACAAAGGGCTGTGTCAATTGTCAACATGGATGTGGTGACTGAATTTCAGTTTCTGGATTAGACTACTCAGATACAAAATACGGAGAGAGAGACAATGCAAGGAAGATCGCAGCCCTCAGAAATTAAAACAGAAAGTTGAGGAAGAAGCAAAAAATGTCAAACTGAGAAAGAAGTTGGCAATGTGGAGGGAGAATAAGAAGATCCCAACAAAGGGAGAACAATATTTGAATGCCAAAAGCATTTTAGGAAATGCTAGTCTAGAATCTACCAGATATGGTATGAGATGCTAGTTCTAATATTTGTTTGTATAGAAATCATTAACAGAGACACATTTAATAAAAGTTTCAAAAAATCAGCTGACTAGCAACAGAATTGATGGTCAAGGAAGAAGGCACTTCCCAGCATTCTGCAAGAATTGTGTTCATTCATCCATGTATTTGACACATTCTTAGCAAATTAGGAACATGAATGTATTACATCCATGTTGTTAAGCAATGGGTAGCTATAGGAAGGTTTCATAGATTTTAACTTTTTATCAGTAGTGTCCCTAAAGACATTAGGATTTTTATAATGAATTATTGCAGTGTGAGTTTAGAAATTTTATTGGGTAATTTTGCTAAACCTCTGTGGTAGTTGCACTTAAGGATTTTGTTAATTGTGGTAATCGGCTTTCAAAAAATGTTAACACACGGCCACATTTTCCCTCCTTGTATTTAAAGAGAAAAACCTCTATTTCTGTCAGATGCTCTAGATTTGCCACCTAACTGAAATAAGAAATAAATGCTATCAAGTCATTGCACTTTAATATCTGATTCCAGATAAAAGGTGTGTGGAGAGTAAAACTTTCAAAAGGAGGTGCCTTCAGTTGGAACTTGGTAAACCTACAGGGGAGGGAGAAGTTAATAATTTAAAGGGGCCACATAGTCTTCCATTACCTTTAATCCTGCAATAAGCTAAGAAATATAGAGTGTAAGTGAGCAGATGTTCTTAACAGACTTCTAGCAGCCTGTTTTTGTAAGGAGTGCCAGCTAGTGATTTTCACTGCTTGTAGAAAACCGGCTTTGTATTGGTGCAAGTGTTAAGGAGAGCAACTTAAAATCCACCTCTATGTACTTTGTGAAATGCATGTATGTATATTCATGTTATGGAAAAAGAAAATTATGTTATCGGATTTGGAGAGGATATCGTAATTCTTTTGCTAGAGCAATCTTTTTACTAAAGGAGCTTAAGCTGCAGAAAAAACACATTATACCTTGGGTATTGCATGTAATGAAATATGCTTTAAATGAAAGATATTGAAAGAAAAGTTTCAGTTTAGGAACTTGAGTGTATTGTTGTGAAAAGCCTAGTCAGTTATGTTTATAGCTTCATCTTTTCACAGGAAGAAGTGTAGGGATTCCTCATGCTTTATGAAAGTACAGTAGGTTTTAGATAACAGGATCAGGTCCACAATTTGCCTTTCTTAAAACCTACAATAAAAAATGAAAATAAGTGCCACCACCATACAAACTACAAAGGTGAAAAAATGCTGTATCTTGCATTTTCCTACCTCCTATGGCTAGGGACAGAATGCAGACATGCCACAATAATGTTTTTTATTTCTACTGTTCAAACCATATTAATGAGAACATCATTTTGGAGAACTAATTATTTCTATTTGTCTTGTGTCACACTTTCTAATTCCCCTATATTAGCACAGCCAAAGCAAATTAATTGCTTTTCCAGCAGTTGAACCTTGTCCAAGAATGAGCTCACATTCCCTTCCAGTTTTGCAGTTTCTAGGAGTGCATTGTGTCAAAAATTTCTCTTGATACTAAACATAGCCCAGAGAATATCTTTGCAGATTTCTGTTGCTGCTCACTTGATGAAATTTATAAGTTTAAGTGACCCACTAGGAAAGATAAAGTTCTTAGCTGCAAGATTATACATCAAAACAGTTAAAGTGAAATTAAAATTAAATGAATGAATCTCACTGAAGCAAAAAAAGCAGTAATTAATGGTTCCCTTAATTGTCTTCATAAAATATTTGCATGGGTCTAATTTGCATAATTTGCATGTATTAATTAATCTTTCAAAGGAATTTTGTGCTGAGAGAAGCCAAAAAATCTCTTTGTTTTATTTAACATCTAATGAAATATTTATCTTCGTTAATGAACTTCTCATCTTCATTAAAATAAAAATTGCACAAGTTTGTATGTTTTAAATGTTTTTATAATTGAAGTATACAAAAAAAAATCTCTTCAGACCTACAGTATCTGAAAAACAAACACATTATTGCACATTCTGTGTCATTTTGACTACAACAACATTTAAATTTGGAGAAACCCTATTCCCTCTACCAAAAGTTTTTCAAGGGCTTTTAAATTATTTCAAATTTATCTTAATTGATGATAATTTTTGTATTTTATATTTTACAAACAGGGATGACAAGGTGAACATTTTTGTATTTTTTTTGTCAACCTATGATACCTCAGAGCTTTTATAAAACAGATATTATGTGCAGAAAAAGCTACTAGCATCATAGGCTGGAGTTAGAAGTACTGCAGGAGTTTGTATATGATATGGGGTTAGTTTATACTCTTACAGTTGAGGAGAAAAGAAAAGAGTTTGTGAGTCACTGTCTGGCGTTTAATGATTGAACCTGGAGCAAGACTCATGAATGCAAGTTACAAAGGACAGTCCTGGCTGTGGTGATCAGCAACTTTGAGACAGTATCCAAAGTAGCCAGACATACAGAATGAGAACATGCAGTGAAAAACAAAACAAAACAAAACAAAACATCAGTATTGAAGTTTTGTGCAAAATTTGAATATAGAACTGTGAGGCGATAAGAAGAAATTAAGAGCTATTTCTGTAAAAAAAAAAACAGGTGTAAGAGGACAATGATTGGGTGTTTTGGGACAAAGGTGAAGGCTATTGCTGAAAACGAGGACCGCCTAAAATCCCAAAGTAATCGATCAGCTACTTATTGTTGCTGGAAATAGTAAAATAGTATCTGTGGACAAAGAAGAGAAAGTATGGTTAAAATAGTGCCTATACAGAATGTTAACACTGTGCCTAGTAAGACAGGTGAAAAGGAGTTTCGTTTACTTCAAGGATGAGCACAATATTATTGGAATAATGAAAATATACTTGAAATAAGGAAATGATTGAGGGTTTAGAATACAAGAAATTATATTTGCACAGTGAAACAGCACAATGGGATTTTTACTCATTTTCAATATGCCTGCATTTGCTTAAATCCTTGAACAAGTTTATGAACGCATTAATGTGTTTGCATTCACTTTACACATGCAATACCTGAGAAAGCCAGGCCTGCAGAGACCGAAAGTAGGTGCTCTTTAAGAGTGCTTTAGAATTTAATAAACGGGATGTTTAAGCTATCAAGATGGTATACAGAGTCATATATTCTTTGCTACATTATCCTATAATTTTTTCAACTGATAAGATATAGTGGGACTTTGCTGATACCATAATGGCAGTATAGATATTGCTGTGTGTTATGAAGGTGTGGAATAGCTGCTGAGGCAATGTAATTATCTATAAAATACTCAAACAATATCAGTGGGAGGGATATGTTCCACTTCACACATTTGTGGGGTAGATGTCTTTATCTGAGCTATTTGGCTGGACTCCTATTAAAGCCAATGAAGAGTAATAGACACATCTCTCCCTTTGAAGAAAATGAATCACAACCTCCAAGTTTCTTCATTGATTGTAAAGGGAGTCTGCTAAACCAGCTCAAATGCAGCTACGTACAGTGCAGGTGTCTGAAGTTAATGTGATGAATTTCATGTGTTGTGTATTTTCCTTTTTGCTTGCCTCAGAATTCCAGCATCACTTGTGACAGTAATCACACTACGAGCAGCTGCATTTCAGTCACTTCTTGTAACTACTGATGTTAGAAATGGGTAATTTTGCATCAATTCTGGAAAAATATCTAAGCTTGACATTTCCTTTTCTGTTTCATATAATTCTAAACAGTTTTGAAAGTTGCATAAAGCATGACTCTCAAATGTAGAAAAGAGAACTTGAATTCTGCATTAATATTGAAGCTTTGCAACATTTGTTTCATTTGGATACTACCACACAAGGCATGAAACAAGAGGCAGAGAAACATTCTGAAAACTCTGAAATAAGAGCAAAAGCAGCCATAAATTGAGAGATAGAAGAGATAGATGAAGTACCAAGAAAAAAAGGCAGATAGAAGTTATCACCGAACTCTAGAAGAGAAAATAGTATCATATTACTCATACAGTTGCATTATATTACTGAAACTTTATTACTATATCATTACTGATTTGTAATGGACGGCTAGTAAATGTTTTGCCTTTTAAATGTAGTTATGCTTGCAAACAAGACATGGGCTGGAATTAACTTGATGTAGCATAGAAGTCTTCAACGTAGACATCCATGTCTGTGCTTGTCACCCTTGACCCTCAATGGAGGGAGTGAAAAGAAATGTCTATAGTGGAGTTCATCCCATTATAAATAATAGTTAGAGTACCCCAGTATAGACTACTGCAAACAAATTTAGTAAGCTCAGTCATATTCCAGAAAAGCTGAATTCAGTTTCTGGAGGTGAGAAAGTAATATCTTGGGTGGTTGTTGTTGTTTGTCATGTATGGAGTTTTTTCCCATACAATAAATCCATTTTATAGCAAGGGTTGTAATTATACTCCAAGGCCGTCTAATTGCAAAGACTTGATGTAGCATTTGACACAGTCACAAAAGTATATGCTAAGGAGTCACTGTTTTGCCCATTTTACATTTTTCAGCAAAGAATTGAGTGTATAATATTGATTTCAGAATTAAAATGGTACTATTTGTTGGGGTGGCTTATATGCCTTACATCTGATATTTTGCTCTTGAATGGCAAAGGAATAAATCATTTTGCATGCTTCAGGGCATTTTTAACCAATACCTTAAGCTGAAATCAAGTTTTTGTGCATAAAGAAATAATATCTACTGATTTCTTGATGGCAGCACCGATGCTTTGGTGTCACACAAGGGTGTTGTGAAACTTAATTAATATTTGTAAAGTATTCTGGATCTTGGATGAAAGGCACAGTAGAAGTTCAGTTATGTTATTAACTTCTGCTTTTATATTTTCTTTGGTGATGGATCAGAGTCCTAAGCTTTAAAAAGTGGCAAAGAGAGGCGATGCAAGATACAGCAATTTACAACTATTATCAGCTAATTATAGTTAGTTTCAAATCTTATACAGGGAAATAGCTGGAGAAATATTTTATGGGATTTAGCAAACTAATACTTGATAGCCTAAATTTTGTGTAAATATACCTTACCTGAATCATCATATGAGAAAAATTTAATGGACTGACTTACCTTAATTATTCTGCATTAGATCAGAAATGGTATATTACTGAGTGTCAGCATTTTGGTGTAGTATGGGACAGTCTCTCCTTTATAATCCTAAGATAACTGAGGGGTCAGAAATCCTGTTAAGGAGAATGAGAGTTCAACATTCACTTAAAATATTCAGGAGGCAAAAAACAAGTTAGAGTTAAAATGTAAATAAAACTGTACAGTGAGATTTTATCAGGCAGCCAGCCCTTTATGCAGTGTTAAGTGTTAAGAAGGCAATCACCTTCCTAAAATATCACTCCAACTTAATTGCTCTATTTTGTCAGGTTGAAGAAAAAGAAAAAAAGAAAACATAATCTTGCCTTCAATAAACCTATATTAACTTTAACTAGCTGAGGGTCTGATGGTTTAATTTAAAAGTGGCCAAAGATTTTAAGTTTTTGTCCTTTCCATCTTTGGCAGTCATATTAAAAAAGAGGCATTTTTGTGTCCTTGAGAAATAGGAGATATATATAATACTTTCAGATAAAAAAATTTTTAATATGTCTTTTATACTCATATAAATTTCATATTGTAAACCAGAAAAGTAAGCAATTACTATGTTAAATCTAATTTAATTCTAAAAATAGTTTTTTTCGCAGTAGTTATTTTTATATTGATTATATATTTATTATTTTTTATATTGATATGATTAAGAATAAAATAAAACCATTTTGTTTAATTCAAGCATTTGGGTTTCCTGTGGATTTGATGTGGAATTTGACCCATCTCTATTAGTATCTGAAGTTCCTATGAAATAAAAAAAAAATCAGCTAAGAAAAGGAAGTATAAAGGAAGTGAAACTAAAATTAACACATTTGGAAGGACTACTTAACCAGCATCACATTCTATCTAAGCTAAAATTTGCTGTCAGCATATATCTATAATAAGTATTCTTCCAGTGAACTGCCAGCTGGCTTGTAAAGAGGAAAATATATTCTATAAAATAGACTGCTAGCTTTGAAAAGAAATATTTTGCTTTTGCTCATTGTAGGGTTCCGTAACACCTGAAGGACATCCTGGGAGACAGCAGCATATATAATGATAATGTGATGTCATTTTGTTTTTCCTAGTTGAGAAACACAAAGTGTGTACCAGTAATGGTAAAAACATTTTTTCTATTATATTCTTGTCAGCCTTATTTTTTAAAAGTGATGCAGCCTCTAATAGCTTAGGAAAAGTAGCAGTAGCATAATAGTGTGTTTTGTCATGGATGTTAGAAAGGATGGATCACAAAGTGCTACAGCTGGCCTTGGAAACAAAGTGTTATGAAGGGAAGGCAGGACCAAAAAATTTACAGTGCTGCTTTATGTGCATGAAATTAGAATATGGATTGTTGAAAATATACAATGCTGTATTAGATAATTCAAGTTTTGACTTGTTTATTTAGTCTCTGTGTTGATTCTGCAGATTTTGCCTGTGACAAACTGTCGTTGCAACCATTGCATTAAAAGACATGTATTTTTCATGATATTGTTTCATACTGCAATATGCTGGCTACAACTCCTTTCAAGTAATCAAGCTATATTGAATACAAACATAAAATAAAAAGCAGCAATAATTTGCTTTCGTTTTCAGCTTTATGCTCTGACTCAAAGATATACACTCTTAGCCATTGGAGAGAGAACGGTATCTTTGCACATTGATGAATTGGACATAAAATACTGTGGTTGGATCAGACTTCTTGGCTTCACTGGAAATACTGGAAGCATCATAAAAGTAGTACACTGACTGGAGGATCAGTTCCATTTTCAACCTTGCCATCAAATTTGTTATGACAATCACAGTCACTTTTGCTGCAGTAACTATGCCATCCAATGCAATCTGGTTCCCAATGCTAAAATATTGAAAGGCTAAAACACTATTAAAACATACAAATGTCAGTTTTATTCCAGTTCCAAATGGCCAATAGTTCCAGAGCTTTATCTTAAACGTTAAGTGCACAGAAGAATCCCTCTAGGTTTTTTCATATTCTTGCAAAACCATTGACTCCTTAGATTTTCCAGCTAAAATTAACTTAGCCAAATGTATTTTACCAGGCCAGATATTCAATAAATATATTCAGGATATACTCCGCTTTTGCCTCTTTTTCTACTAAAGTAGCATAGCATTAGGGATAGTACTAGATGGGCTGTAAAATCTGCATTTTCAGACTCTCATATCACAAATATATTCATAAAGACCATGTAAATACATCCATCATCCTGGGAGACTACTCCAGAGCTGAGTTCCTGCAAAAGAGTTGGTTTGTGTCTCTTATTATTATTTAATGTAAACACAATGATCAGTTGCTCTTCTGTGATAAGCAAATCAAATAATTTTATTTGCATATTGTGGACTCTATTCCTTGTCTTATACTAGTAGCCTGTTCTGAAATTATTCCAGTCTAAGTTCACCTTGAGCGTGGGTAACACTGTTCCAGGGAATGTCCTGCAAGTGACTTGTACAATGCCATTACTGTATTGCTATTGACAAGAAACACTGTAAGTGGAAAGCTGGAGGAGATGGGGAGAGGGAGGGAGATGGGGTGGAATAGTAAAAGCGACCAGGAAGTAACATTTTTCATTTCCTCTGTCTTGAGAAAATCACACTTTGAAGCAAGAAAATTTTACACTTCAGATGTTTTGCACAGCTCATTGCTTCTGACTCCAAGGTAGTCACTTGATCCCAAAGTCACTGGTTAAGACTGCTCTGTGGTTTAATTTAGCCATTCTCTTTTCTCTTGCTTACTTTTTGATGATGAACCATGGTGTTAAGTTCTCTCTGGGAAAGCATGCTGCTTCCATATGGTCTGGGATTTCTGTGGCAGGGTGCATCCAGGACACAGTCTGTCATGACATGCTGTTTTTTCTGAGGAATCTCTACTGGCGAAGACACAGAGTGGTGCCAAATTCAAACCACCTGGCCCTAAGGCTAATTGAGTTTTTCCTGGGAGGGTAGAATAATCATTTTGAAGTACCTATCTGAAATTATGTTACCACTGAGAGGGAATGGGGAAGATTGGCTTGTCACTGCAGTACTTAAATGCATCTATGAAGATGTATTCAAGATGGAAGTTTAAAGTTAGGTAGGGGAACTAGTACAAACTCTGAATTGAAAAGCAACCTTCCTGGCCTAGCATTAGCACTTGTCACAGAAGCAGAGTTCCCTCATAATCTAAAATGCTGGTAGTTTTCATTCTGGATAAGAACAAAAGCCGTTTGCTTAAGTACTGCTTCATAGCTAACTACAGGTTTAGACCCTATATACATCTTTCAGCTTGAAGCCTTTCTCAGATTTAACATGAGCTGATTTTATTTTCAGATTTTTAGTTGTGCTGCTCATGCTAAGCCCTGGGAACTTCATTAAGATCTATGTCTATTTCTGTGTGCTGGAAGGATTATGTGTGACTTCAGTCCATAGCTCATTTCCTAGGGCATGACTTCTGCTTTGGTTTCTGTTGCCTTGACTCTTGTTCTGGAGCTGAATGGCATTGCTTGGTGCCGTTGTCTTCCATATACTTGCTTCCATACAAAATACCTAAAAGCAGCAAGGTTATGTTACATATGTTTTGACATCCCATGCATCCTTAATGGAAAAAAATCTAAGATTTTCCATAAGCTCGCTGCTGTGCAATCTCTTTTACAGCTTCATTCCTTCCTGTTCTGCATATGACTATTTCTTTATGTTTTGCATTGGGCGGTTACTCTGTTTTAGCCCACAGATGAGAACAAGGGTGGTTGTGTATTAATGTGGGGTGTTAATGTGATACTGATATTAAAAAAGGATTCCACATATTCCAGAATTATGTATGCAGAATAATATAGCTTTCTTTAAGTGGCCTCTATTTTCCAGTAAACTTTGCAGAAGTTCCAATGGCATCTCAGTTACATACTCTTGTATTAATTGTGGTGTTTAATCTGAAAACAACAAAACACTAGTCTGCCTTTTTGTTACTTGGGTAACATGAAATTCAAATTATTTGTTTAGGAAAGGTGTGGCTGGGAGAGAAGAGTGAGATAGGTTTGTGATTCTGTGAATCAGAGGAGGTGCTCTGCTTAGGACTAGGTGTTAGATCTGAGTCTTTTCTTGTGTTTTGAAAAGTAGTGGAGGTAAAGCTCTAGAAAAGATAATATCTAAGAAAAGCTCATCTTCATAAATTATTTGTATCTGCTGGAAGAAATTAACATCACACTCTATTGATAGAGAGTACTAACTATGGCCACAACTTATTCCTAGCAAAAAATCATGACCCATGTTACTTTTTCAGAATTGTATAAAAGATCTTTATTAATTCACATTTTATTATGGGATCTATAGTTGTATACACCTATATCCTGCCTATTGTATCATCTTCTAGTTAAGTGATGGAAAGGGTTTGTGTGTGTTTCTCTTCTGCATGTATATGGAGGGTAGTTTTAAAGAAATACCGACTTATGTACTTTTGCATGGACATTTTCTGTAATTCAGCTCAGAAGCAAAAAACTGCTGAAAGCTCAAACAAACACTGATCTACTGTGTTTTGTTCCAATTTCATTTTATGACCACTTTTTCTCTCCAGAAAAGGAAAGTAATTATTTTTTAAGCCTGTTTGAAGCTTAACTGTATGATTGATATCTTGTATGTAAGATTACTTTGATGATGATGTTTAGTGTAGAGCAGTGATCATTTGAGCAAAGCACTAAAAAAGGAGACAAAATGGAGAGAAGTGAAAGAAGACTAATCAGACTAAAGGGATGAGTAGTAAATTCTGTTTCCATCTAGAGTTTACAAAAAAAAAAAAAAAAACTAAAACCAAACAAAGGGAAAGAAGGTGCCAGGAAGAAAGCACATTCCAATATTCAACTCTTTTTCAGTTTTATGCTATCAGATCCAAGGTTGCTTGCTGGTACTAAAAAAAAAAAGTTGTTTCTATTTCTGGAAATACAGTAGCAAATAAAGCACACCTTTTTGTAGAACTTAAAACTATTTTATGCAGGACAGATTGTTCAGCACCAAAATTATCCACACTGTGATACAAACAGCACTGAACACAATGAGCTGTGGAAGCTCACAAGCTGATTGTATTTAGCTGTGACTTCATCCTTTAATAACTTTTCCACATGATTCTGCAGTTGAAAGGGTTTTGTTCTGTTTTGTGTCTCTGTTGTTGTTGTTTATCGTTATTAATTTTTTTCTTTTTACCAACGTGAAGTGACACAGTGCAATGCCTTAGTGACTCAGGTTCAGTGCTTGTAAGTAATCAGTTCTGTTGTCTTTTTTTGGATATGGTTTCTTCTATTTATACAAATAGAAAAAGGGTTGCTAAGTTCGTGAAGCAACAAGAAAAGACAGCGTGATTTTTAAAAAAAAAATCTTTTTCTTTCCAACAATTTCTCACTTTACTAGTTCAGTTTTTTCAGTCTTCAAAATGGCCAGTTTTATGCATTTTATATGATCTTTAAATAATAGATGGTGACATATTCAGGTACTCCCCTGCTTTGTTAGTTTACTAAAGACCAGATTGCTGACCTTTAGCTTACTCCCACAGTAACATGGGAGTAATGGAAATGTATATTAATGATTAAAACACATGGTAAAATTACTGAGAGAAGATAATTCAATATTTGAAAATAACTGTGAGAAAAGGTGTTTAGATGCTCTTTTTTACACATCCATGGTTTAGTTTTATGTCTTAAATTAGAATTAAAATCTCCTACCTATAAATTGCTATTTTAAAAAGAAACACATGGACATCTCAGTTTCGTGAATATTTGCACTGAGTATTAACACAAATATATTTGTACATGAATGTTAAGTAGAGAAATGAAAGGTGTATGATTAATAACAATATGCAAATTTGAAACTAATTTATTGGTGTTACACAAAGGGCAAACTGGGATAGTGTTTGGCCAAATATGTTTACATACTTCATATTTGCATGCATTTAATGAACATGCAGTGTGAAATCACCCATCTTTGCATAAAAACTGGATGAGCACTTTTCTAAAAGAACAAATTGCTTGAATTTCAAAGCGTCAATGGTTGAGCCAGCTTTCCTGCATCTCCTGTACTCTGCTCTCATTCTGCCAAGGAAGATGGCCGTGGATCCACCCATCTTCCCCAATACATGATCTGCTTGTTCTGCCAGTACCAATGTTGGCTCAGTATATATCCCTCTGTCCGTCCTTTTTAGTGTTGAGCTGTAAAACCTCAGCGTTCTAATTAACCCTAGACACTGGGAGGAATTAACATACTGTTTTGCACTTTATTAGGAATATTACGAAAAGTTATGTTCAGTTGATTCCATGACTTAATTTTAAAAATGCTAGGCTTTTTGTCTCACACTGCAAACTGAAAAAGACTCGAGTTCATCATAAATGATTTTCCCATGATTAAAAAGTTAGACTCCCATTTTTATCTTCCATTTTCGGTGGAAAATAAATCCTCTTGTGTCTCAATTTGGAATTAAATATGTGAAGAGTATACAAAAATATGTTTCCTCTTTAATTAGTTGTTTCCTTTAAGTTTTTTGAAGAAGGGTTACAACTTGACTAAGATCCCTTCCATCTGCCACAATATGCTTGCTTTTATTTTGACTTCCCATTGCTGTCCTATCAAATATCACATGAATCATTACCATTTGTTTGCCATCCCTTTCTTTTGTTTTGTTTCTCTTCCTCCAAATGATTACAACATCAACTCAAATGAAAGGTTAGAAGTACACTGTGATTCACATTTGCCCCATCTTATTAAAACAAATAAACCAACCAGTTATATAATTTAAATGTGCTTGAGCTATGGCATGCAGATGGTTTTATCGGCTCTGGGCTGAAGAGGTTGTGTGCATTCGGGCATGCACGTACAACTGTTCTTTGAAAGGGACAAACCTCATTAAGATTACAGGTGCCTGGAAATAACTTCTGAGAAAATAGCCACCATTTTCAATAAAGCTACTTCCTAACAGGAAATGCAATTTATTATGTTACTTAGCACAAGTGAGCTGCTTTGCTTTTATTTAGGTATAAGTGGCCCCATTTACGGTCACAAGTATTTCTTTTAAACTGAAGTTAGCAGTTTTTAATAGTTGGAGGGTCTGGAAACAGTATACTCAATTTCACTATGAAGCATTTACTGTCTTTAGGAGCTCACGGGCTAGTCCTGGGGATTTTGTGTTGCAGCATGTGATTTTAGAAGAGGACCCTAAGCTCAGATCAGCTCAGTCACCAGCCATAGAGATGGAGTTCAAATGGATTTTTATGAGTGAAGTACCTTTTATTTCCATTAAATACATATACATGTGTAGGTTTTTTGTTATTGTTGTTTTTTTTGTTATTTGTGCTAATAATAGTCCTTAGAGGTTTCAGCTAACACTGCTATTATCTTCTTAAGGACAAGAAAAGAGACTGAGAAACCATCAGTGCTTGAAATCTCTGTTACCTAAAATTAAAAGGAAAAGAAACAGAAATTTTGACAGACAGAAGAGAAAAACAGGGGAAAAAAAACCAGCAGTGAAATCACAGAAAATTTCAGAGTCATAGCTGGGAATAAAGTTCCTGTCTTCACAACAAGAGACATCAACCTTTGTTCTTTGAAAGTACAAAGAGATTAATAGATACACTATTCAAATACCCTTAAGACCCATTTTGAGTTAAAATTGGCTTCTATCACTGACCTGTGCATATTTGACAAAAATATGTTAACTGAAGTTAGGACTTCTAGTGACTAAAACTGTGGCTGCTTTGATGTAAGGGTTCTTGGATCATGGGCTGGGATTTACTATTCTACAGCTCACAAATTGCAATGAAAATAAAATTTAAAAAAAGATAAAAAATTATTCAAACCTTGACATCCTAACTTTCCAAAGCTCACTCTGAGATTTCATGTCTTGTCATTCGTTTTCTGAGCAACCTGGTCTAGTGAAAGGAATCCCTACCCATGGCAGGAGAGTGGTCCTTGGTGATCTTTAAGGTCCCTTCCAACCCAAACCAATTTATGACTGTGATTTTCCTTCTCACAAAGTTTTTTGTCCTTTTCTTCTTAACCTGGACTCTGGGGGTTTCTTCCTTGCCAGCTCTCTGTGTCAGGCTGCTGTATCTTTCTCTCTGTTTCGTCACTTGGTTGTTTTCAGTTCCTAACTATAGAAAACCCTATCCTTTTCCTAAGGAGAATTTACCTCAGTAGGCTTTTGTAAGATAGCAAGTGACTGAATTCAGATGTGACCGCACACCTTGGACATTGATTTGCAGATTTTCATAAACCAAACACTGCAGCATTATAGTTATGATGATCACTGTTATTACATTTATTTTTAAAGCAACTCTGAGAATACAAACTAGAATATGATTTTTTGGATGGCAAACAACCTCACTGTGACTTGTACTGTGTGGCAGAAATACACGCATTACCATCTAATGGATGACTTATTTAGTTTGCAACTGAAGACAAAACCTAGCATTTCATTTTTATCAGTTTACAAGGTTGCATCTTAATAGTAATAATATTTGAGTGGGTTTGTGTTTTTACCTCTGAAAATGCTGGGCCCATAGAGGTACTTACTGCAAGCTGCCCACAGAACACTAAAGTGAATCATTCCCCAGATGACATCTCTGTGGGAATGCATTCCGAGGCATATGATTTGTTTCAGCATTGCAAACTTTTATATCAGTTCCATTTGTTTTTTTTTTCTGACATTTATGACCTTTTAACTATTTGGCCATGTTCATTCAAAATCCTCAAAATGAATCTTAATTAAAAAGAGTTGATCTAAAAAAATACTCCCTCACTCTGGGTAGAATTTCTGTCATATCAATCCACAGACAAAAACAAATGATGTTTAGGAGTAGTGGCATTTTCAGTTTGAGTTACTAGCATGAGCTTGTGTGATCTTGCTGAACACTGCCATTTGCAAAAGAGCAATTAAACCAGATGACAATCTGCTAATCACACACAGTTCTATTTAGAAATTTAGCAGTATTTTCCCAGTTTATGTTTTTGCTTGACTTCCTAAGAGTAAAAGTAAGTTTTATGTACTTACATTGTATATAACAATATGCAAATTTGAGAAACTTCACCACAGATCAACAGTTTTCAGTGGGCTAAAAATATACCTCAGTACTGTAAACATCCTTTGTGAAAGCTCTCTGTGTGTGTTTGTGTAGTATATGTTTGTATCCATATGTTTTTGTGGCTAAAATATTCCATATTTGTTTTACATAAAATTGTTTTTATGCTGATAGACAAATTCTGCATTTGTTAACAGAAGAAAGTAATGCAACAGGCCTGCGTAGCTGTTAAATTAAAGCTGATTGGGAGGCAGAAGACATAGGCGTGCTCGAGGTTTAGGATCTAGAAGTAGTGGTATTTTTGCATTGGCTTACAAAGGATGAGCTGGCTCGATTTGCTGATCGCTCTCATGATTTGTAGCTTTTGTCTGTGATTTTAACCTTGAAATCATTAAAGGCCTATCAGTGGTAATACTCCACTTGTATTCAGATAGGAGCTCTGGCTACACCTAGAGGCGAAGTAATTCTGGTGGCTTTGACAACAACACTGAGAAGTTCCTGTCATTTGGAAAGAACCTCAGAACGTTAAGAGTAGGGAGAGAAATGGATAGGAACAAGGTAGTAGGAGTCACCAATGGAAAGAGATAGCAGTCAAATATAGGGATTGTATTTGGTCACCACTTCGTGATGCGAGGTTATCGTTCCACTGCAGAGCTGTGAGTTTTTCTTAGCACAGTTTGAAGTCTTTGAATTTCTGAAGTGCACTGCTATTCACCTGTTGCTCATTCTTCATGAGTGGCTACATGAACTTCTCAGCCACAGTGCTATTGACACTTCCCTGGGGAGCCTGTTCCAATTCCCAATCACCCTCTGGGTGAAGAACCTTTTCCTGATATCCAACCTAAACCTCCCCTGACATGGCTTTATGCTGTTTACTCAAGTCCCGTCACTGGTCATGAGAGTGAAGAGATCAGCTCCTGCCCCTCCACTTTCCCATGTGAGGAAATTGAAGACTGCAATGAGGTCCCCCTCAGTCTCCTCCAGACTGAACAGACTCAAATGACCTCAGCTGCTCCTCGTACAGTTTCCCCTCCAGACCCTTCACCATCTTCATTGCCCTCCTTTGGATACTCTCTAATAGTTTAATGTCTTTTCGTATTGTGGTGCCTAAAACTGCCCCCAGCACTCGAGGTGAGGCTGCCCCAGTGCAGAGCAGAGCAGGACAATCCCCTCCCTTGCCTGGCTGGTGATGCTGTGCCTGATGCCCCCAGGACAGGGTTGGCCCTCCTGGCTGCCAGGGCACTGCTGACTCATGTTCAGCTTGCTGTTGACCAGGACCCCCAGGTCCCTTTCCATGCTTTCCAGCCAATCGTTCTCTAGTCTATGGACACCACCAGGATTTCTCCATCCCAGGTGCCGAATCCAGCACTTGCCCTTGTTAAATTTCATATGGTTTGATTTCTCACCTCTCTCATTTGTTGAGGTCTCTCCTCAGGGCCTCTCTGCCCTCGAGGTAGTCAACGACTTCTCCCAATTTAGTGTCATTGGCAAACTTACTTAGTATTCCTTCAAATCCTGTGGCCAAGCCATTAATGAAGATGTTGAAGAGAACTTATGTATATAAACAAGTATCCTCTTACTTTGTAATGAAGGTGCTTTGTAGAGCTGGCCATTTCTATTCTTATTCATTGTCTGTGGATACAGAATACAGGATCTGATAGTGTCTTCTTTTAAAAGTGAAAAACCTCCTATTGGTTTCACTGCCAGGTTGGATCTTTAAGCAGTGTAAAATAGAGCTGACTTTTGAAACTGTACTACTGTTCATCTTTTGTTGGCTGCTACAAGGATTCTGCTTCCTGCAGCTGTATTTTTAATTGAGAATAGGTTTTAATACATATTTTATTTTAAAAGGTAAATGGAGACCTGGTATAGTAAAATAAAATAACTTACTGACTACAGGTTATCAGAATGTTAAGGCGTGGGAATTATGCATAACACTCATTAGAAAGTGTACATTCAGGATAGCCAAAGTGCTGGTATATAGGCAGAGTAATATTCCTACAGAGGTATCTAGACAGCTTTAGTGCTGTAAATGTTTATTGTGTTTATTCAGTATGTTTGGGAGAACTATATGAAATGTAGCCAGTAGTAGCACTAGCTATCCTGTATTCGATGCAGGTTTTCTTTGGAGATAGTGTTCCAGGCCTTCAGTTTTACCAAGCTGCATTTCAGAGGTTACTTCTTTCTCTCCTGAATTCCCATAAGCATTTTGGTTGGTTTTCATGCATCAAATAATAATAAAAAAGTCTTTAAGTTAAGGCTTTACTCAATTCCTTTTTATTTCTCTTCAGTGCAAAAAAGACCATAAAGAGTGAAGAGAATGGAAATGGTTCTGAGTGGAAGCACTTTTAGTGGGAAAGTTATCATCTACTCTGCCAAAAAAAAAGAAAAAAAAGCTAGGAGCATAAAAAAGTAGGGAAAGGGGGTAGAAAAATGTAAAGATGGGTAGAAAGTAGCAAAAGGGCATATACCCCAGAAGCTCACAAAAGAAAACTAGTGGTGGAAAATGAAAAACAAAGGGGCATTAGATAAGATTCACTGCAGCAGGGTGATTCTACAGCCTCATACTTTCCCCAACAGTTCTGATAGAACTGGAAAGGGATGTGCAGAAGGTTTTACAGCTGTGTGTGATGTACTTTTATCTGCTTTCAGTTTAAACTTTTCTTTCTCTCAACAATTACAGTAAGTTCATGGAGGTGATGCCACATGTTTCAATGATAAACAAGCACTTCAAAAATTTCGGCATTTATTTACACAGGTTTATCTCACACAATTGCTTTGCTGTATATCTACTTTTTACTTTATATCTAATAACAATTTTATAGACTGATTTGGAATAAAAATGTTAGACTAAAAAAACCAAAACAGAAACAAAACCTTCTGAAATCTTTGAAATATTTGCTGAATTTACTTAGATTTAAATAAGACGTTAATGCAAAATTTAAGAGCTTAGATACAACTTGTACTTTGCAAATGCTTATATTCTAAAATATAAGTAGTGTTTAGTAATGAGGCACTGGGGAGGATTAATTGCTTTATAATGTGCTTTATTCACGTGGGGACAACACTTTGGACCCTACAGGTCCGAAAGCAAAGAAGTTTTTCTGTCTGTTTTTTGTTCTTTAAAAAAATAATCTTTATATTGCCATGAAAATAGGTGTATATACGATGTTAATGTTCCAAGTGAAGAAAAAATTGATTTTTCCTTACAAATTAGGTGAAAATATGTTGTGGCAGTATGTTCTCTTCAAATTTTTCTAGATCAACAATTACTGACTAGGTGAGCTTATTGTTTCTCATGTTCCCTCACATATCTCACTTAAATATATGCTCCTCACTTGGTGGAAAAAATGTTGTGAGAAACGTGCTTACATCTTTAACATAGTAATTGTTCAGTTAATCTCATTTATGGGGGGAAGGAGGCTATACTTCACTGATACCATTTAAATATCCTATACTGGGTTCTATATAAATAGCTACAAATGTGCACAATGGTTACATTACATGGTATATTTAACAACACAGCTAAATCAGAAAGTATGAGCTATGCCTTTAGTGATGGGAGTACTAACGATTGCATGCAAGAAGATTTTTTTGCTCTGCAACCATGAAGGAAATAATTGCTGCTGAGCACTATTCAGTTACGTTTGCATATCAGTAAAAACACATGCACAGAGGCTCCACCTACATTCCTAGTCCCCTTGCACTGATACAAGTCCAGCATACATTAAAGCTTCAGAAGTTGTTACAGTTTTCACAACTTGCAAAGTGCGTGTAATTTTCAAAAGAGTTAATTTGACCACTGTCAGATGAAATTGCAAAGGTCACATTCAGGTTTTATTATTTTCTTTTATTTTAGAAAAAAAGTACCATAGGGGACATTTTACAGATTTGTTGCATGACTACTTCCGCTGAGGTTTTAAATCTTGTGGGTTTTAAATCCTCTTTTTGATTCATTGAAGATATAAATATATAAAGCAAATGTTTCTCTTTCATATTTTAGATGGAAGACTTTATTTGAAAACTACTGTCATGTATTGAATTTTTCCTGCTGAAAATACGTGTGCTACGGTAAAGAACATTGCAGTAAGACATTGGCTCATAAGGAGTTCTGTGGAAACAAAATGTTTTCAAACCAACTTCCTCAACTTCATTTATCAATGTTCTTCAAAAATGTAAAGAATTCTGCAAGAGTGTCCTCCTTTGGTTATCTCCTCTGGCTCAACCTGGAGATCTAGAGAATGTTTGTAAATGTACAGTAGCACTATTCTCACAGCAAAAATCTGCATCTCTGCGCCGGACTATTGTATCCAAAATTACAGGAGGTCAGAACAAGGCTGAGTATTCCCTTTTTCAAGGAATGCAGACTCTCTCATCCTCTGATGATTCTATATTTGAGCACATCCAGTGATCCTTCCAGCGGTGTCCAAGTACACTTACAGACTGTTATACCATACCGAAACCAGCAAGACAGCTCAGAAATGAACTTGTAGAGGGCATAAGAGGATTCTTATTTAAAAAAAAAAAGGAAAAAAAAAGGTAAAAGAATAAAAAATTGATACATTCAGTTTTCAAACTATGATCGTGGGTTTTCTTCTAAAGACATTTTTTCCACATGCTTTCCAAGAGACCAACACATATATGTTAGACTACATTAAGTGAAATGGAATTTTGTGTAAGTGAAAAGAAATGCTGAATGTAAACAAACTGTTTTACTGTTCACAAAGTCTCTTTTCCTAAAATAAAATTTAAAAAAAAAAAAAAAAGAATAATAATTTCTCATTGTAAACTGGCAGGGGTTTATGAAATAAAAGACTTTGCTTCTTATCAAAATGTTGGTCACATGTACAGTATATAACACAAATCACACAAGGAAGGTATTATGTATGCAGTAGAAATCTAGAGTTTAGGAAATGAAACTTTTAGATAATATTGTTTTGTCACCCTGTTGGTCAGAAAGACACCTTTCTAGTTTTAACGCATGCAGGCATGTAAATATTTGTCCTGGAGTCACAGTATTACTGAATGAGATCTTAAGCATCTGGTAACAAGTCAGAATTCTGTATCAGCCACTTTTATTTGTATATTGAGCCCTGGTTAGTGCCCTGACTAGTGCACTTCTAAGAATGGACTGTGGCTGAGCAGCAAGTCAAAATGCCAGAAATATTTTTATATGTTAATGTCATATTACGTCAATGTTGCTAAAAAAAGAAAACCTAACAAACACTTGATGTATCAGTCCAATTCCACGTAGAACTGAGTGATACAGTTGAAGTCTATTGTCCCTCCCACCTTGTCTTAGGGATGGATGGTTATGTGTTACTTTCACTGTCTTTATGAAAGCTACAATATGTGTTTTCACCTTTGTGCTGATAACTGGAAGTAAGCTGCAAAACACTGCTTATTACATTACTAAAAATTATGTTCTTTGCTTTGCGTACTTTTGGGTTACCCCTTTAAAGACTGATTTTTTGAATCAGTGCTATTACTGTAAGTTTTGTGATTATGCTTTCTTCATCTAATGTTTTATGCATATAAAATATTATTTATTACATGGAAACATATCAAAACCTTAGATGTCTAAGATGCCTAACTTAAAGCAAATATTTCTTTAAAAGTAGTTCTGATTGGATATTAATATTATTTTGTCCAAAAAAAAAAATCTAATGTTTTGTAAACTGAGCTTCTATAGTTTGTAGGTCTTCCTTGCAATACTGGAACACATTTATTTTGTGCAGTTCATATTTACTCCACCACAATCCTTTTTTAACAATAGAAAGATGTATATACAAGTTCACATCACAGTAATTTTTTTAAAGAAATATTGAGCAATATTTTTCATTAAATATTGTTGTCTAATACTTTGTAGTGATGTTATTTTCTAACCATGATTCTTTCATGATTGTGATAGTTGCTTAAACACATATGGGATTCTGTACTCCAGTTTTTTCATATGCAGTCTTTAAAGGGTTAACAGCTGTAAAGTTAGATGGACTTGTGGCAAGCTTTTGAATCATTCATATCTGAAAGAGAATTAAAAGCCTACAACTGAAATATGTACTAGCATTTACCATTGCTCTGCTCCTTGCATAGAGTCACCTGTAAGTAGGTTTAGTAGTTTTACAGCATATTCTTTCAAGACCTTTGGGAATGCCTCAGTGTTTGGCTTGGTACATAAACAGAAGTGTTAAGGATTAAAGGAGAACCAATTTATGAGCTGGATGGTTAGAGAGAATCTTGCTAAAAACAGTGTAAATATTACAGAACATGAGATGTTACCCTAAGTTGAAGTTTTTTGCCCCTCTTTAGTTTTACAGGTTTTGGGTTGGTATTTTGGTTTTGGTTTTTGATTTGGGTTTGTTTTGGTTTGTTGTTTTTTTTTTTTGCATAGATTATGAAGAAAAGTTGTGCTCATGTTATTGTTTATATGCTTTTGTAATCTTAAAGATATTAATGTCTAGTTGTTCTATATTATAACCACATTTGCGCTCTATGCAAGCCCTTGGAACAGAACATACTCATCTTCATGTAGGACCTATGAAAATTGTCTATTTTTATCTATATATTTAAAGTTTTCTAAAAATGAAAAAAAGGTTATTACGAATTTTGTTGTACAAAATCTGTACAAAAATCTGTTTTTACATCATAATGCAAGAATTGGAAATTTTTCTATGGTAGCCTAGTTATTTGAGCCTGGTTTCAATGTGAGAACCACGTTTACCGTTATTGTATTTAATTTTCTTTTCTTTTCAACAATCTGCTAATAAAACTGTCTGAAATCTCCCTGCGACTTTATTTACAGTTCATCTTTATTAAATTTTCTGAAATGTATAACATCAGAGGAATATTTACTTTCTAATGGGAGGCATCTAAAAACAACATAAGTCAGCTCTTTGTAATGTGAGGAGAACAATGCTGAATGATTTTATTTAACATGCAACTGCTTCTATCTCTAATATGAATTACTGTGGTGAAAAACATCATAAAAGCACACTCTGTGGTTATTGTTTAACAAGCATATTTTCCATTTTTTTTTCTTGCCAGCTAAGCAAACTGCCCCCATCTACATGATTTATTTATGTACATTTCTCAGTTTATGAAGCTGTTATTTGTACCTTTCCCCCGTATATTGTGATATTCCCATGATTCTTATTTCACAAAGCTTTGTGCTGAATAATGTAAAGTGGACACATTGATGGAACAAAACGATATTATTCCTCTAACTACAAAAATACAGGAGTAATCCTGTTGGTTTTGTCTCAAATCTCCTTTACTTGATAAAATGTGTTTAGAAACACATTTTTTTAACAAACCTCAAGTATTTAAACATTTAAACAGGCATTTGGAGAAAGAAATAGTTCTAGCTTAGCGTATCTTTAGGTGACATTGTGAGAAAAAAAAAGATGCTTTTATTAAAGGTCAAGATGGTTATTTAAGAACAAATCTGGAACTAAGTTGGTTTTGCTTACAGAAAACTCAAAAGTCAGAGAGGTATGGCTGATTTTGAGTATTCTCCCTTATTGTCCTGCCTTGCCTGGCCTTGGCTTGCCTTCTCTTCCCATCCTTTCTCTTCCCTTCCTTTCTGAACCATACCTACGTGAACGCTTCTGCTTTCATTAGGGGGCAGATCTGTTTGGGACAGCAGAAGTGATTAGCTTTCTCGGGTAAGCCCATTCCACTCTCCCTGGATGGCCTAGGGACTGCAAGCATGAGGCTGACAGGCTTCCTGGGTTCCAGCAGCTTGTTGTTGCTGGCTGGCTGATTAGGATTTTGGTTGTCTATATATAGGGCAATCACGATCTCCTTCTGCCTGCATTAAAATGTCCTGCATGTCTGAATTAGTAAAGATCCCAGCTACTCTGGAGCCAGCTCCCCTGCTATAAACTCTGGCACAGCTAAAGCAGGGTAAAAAGTAAACTCATTAATCTCAGTCCGGCTCATGCTGAAACCCAAATTATCTCTACAGTAACAGACTAGCAACCTACCTCTGTGTTTTTAAGCATCCCAGGAAACAGTCTCTTTCAGCAGAAAGGAACTGTACTCTCATAAGTTCCACCCTACCTCCATTAACAAATGGTTGCTTCATCTGAGCAAGGTATCTGGCATTTAACAGGTCTGAGGCTGGATAGGCTGAAAGATAGTCAGATGTTGGTACTCCTGTGACTTAAGTAAAACAAAAATATGCCAAAGCTCAGATCAAAATCAATAAAAGTTTGCCCTAAACATATCTTGCCTATAATTTAGTGGTAGATTAAGGTCAGATCCTGAAGAAATTCAGACTCAGCAGCTAGACTTCTAAAGTTTTAGGAAAATCCTGTAAGAACTGACACAGTCAAATGGGAGTTACTTTTTAAATTTTTTTTGTATTTTTGGAATGGAAAGAGATATAAGGTTGGATTTTGATCTGAAAGGTAAACCTCTTATTTGTTGAAGGTTCTATAAATTCTTGAAAATTGCTTCATTTGTTATGTGCTTACATGTTATTTGACACAAGACTGCAATAAACAAAGACTGAGGCCAAGATTTTCAAGCGTGACTGCTGATTACAGATACTTTCAGTTTTGCTGGCCAAACTTCAGACATTTTCAATGCCTTTCTTAAAATAAAATATCCTAGCTCAAGAGCTCTGTGAAACTTATTTCTTCAGTAGCTGTGAACTCATCCACAGGATACTGAGCAGTGTATTGGTGTGCCTTTGCTGAGCAGGAGCTCACCCTGATCAGGGATGATGGTTCCACCATCAGCAGTATCACACCATTTCAAACTACAGCCTCCTGCTTAAAAAGCTTCATTTTGAAAGAGAGAGGAAAAAAGGACTTTCTGGAATTCAAGCTCTTAAAAGGAATCAAGTTAGAAATAAAACCTAGACAGCCAGAGTACTTGGAAGCTTTATAAATGTTCACCTAAAAGTCGAGTACTATGCAATACTAAGTAGAAGCTCCAGGATCTCCATCTCTGGAGATTTTCAAACCTTAGGTGAGCAAGGCCCTGAGAAACCTGATCTAACTCTCTGCAGTTTAAAAACAGATTAGACTACTTGACCTTCAGAGGTCCCCTCCAAACTCATTTTTTTGTGGTTCTAGAACCACAAGGCTTATTTGCATGATGCCCTTCTAGGCATAACACTTTCTGCATCCAGCTTAACAAGGAGCAAAATTTTATCCTATAAATAGCAGTTGTCAGATCTAGAATAGAAATTGCTGGGATATATTTAAGCATTCAGAGCTTTTTGATCTTCCATATCAGGAGGCTAGAAGAATGAGCTGCACTAACAGCAAGATGTGAAATAAGATACAGGAAGTGAATACAAAGAGGATAAAAATGGCACCTATTTTAATACAGATATAATTAATTTAAATGAATGGAAGCTGTAGCAACTTTATCAATCAGTTCTCAGATGAATTTTCTAGCAATAAATAAATATAAGGCAAAGTGAATAATATGTCTAATAATGTAAAGAACAGCTGTTGGGGTTAAAGAAAGTATGTTGATGTCATTTTCTTGGGTATACTGGCCAGACAGTCTTCGAGGAAATTGGAAATGCTAAGCTGGAACAGATAGATCCTCCTTTTAAAATATGCTTCCTTTATTTTTTTCAAATTGCTTTCTTGAAACTGGTTGTGCAAGGCAACAAATGATTTTGGTATTCTATAGATTTTTACCATTCTGAGATACAAAGCTGTCAATTTGGATTGTTGGCTTCTCTGTCAAGTAAGTGTTGTCTAGCAGCTTGGGAGCCTGAGGTATAGAAAGGTTAAACTTGGCATTTTAAAGCTGGAGAGACAAAAGGAGTGACTTTGGGCTTCAGTGTCTGTGAAGTTGTATTATGGTACAAGCATATTTAACTAGGACTCAGTTCTGAAGGATTTTGTAGTGGTTTTGGTTTGGAGGTGCTAATTATGGGGTGAATTGCAAAGTAGAAAGGTGAAAAGGAAAGTCTTGGTAAGGCAAGCAGGCTAAAGGAATGAGGCTGCAACAGAATTTTGAATAGAACATAGGGATGGCAGAAAAGAGGGGATTTCAGCTGTCAAGATGGAAGTAAATAGTGATATAATAAGGAGAAACTGGATTCTAAAGATACTCTTTAGAAAGATGAGATACAGATGCAGCAAACAAACTCATTTGGCAGGGTCCTGGGCAAGCAGACATAGTTTTCAATTCAATTCAGAAGCAACTAATAACCATTTGGCTTCTGTTCACTGTGACCAAACTGATGCTGCAGAATCTGGCTTTTCAGTGATGGGATGATATATTGGAAGCCAGAAATAAGTTTCTACATGGATCTCTTGAACAATCTGAACTCAATTTAACAATTGAAGAGGACAGAGATAAAGTATTACCTTCTTTGTGAGCTGATCAATAACAAGCACACCTCTGGGAAACAGATGCTAGTATTACCCTTGGAAGCCATTTCAGTGCTGGAAGCTGAACAGGTTCACAGGACACCTTACACAGAACTTACAGAAGCAGTAAATAATGATAATAATAATAATTATTAATGATAAAGAAGCTCTAATTCTTGGCTTTTACGGGTAAAATCTTATCCTCTCTGTCTCTAACACAAACCTCTACAATTCTGCAAGTGTATATATGGCATATATGTATCTTATAGAAGATAAGACTCAAGTTATGAACTATGAGTTTAAAACAAAATCAAGGCAACTAAGCTATAGACAAACTTGGAGAAAAAAAGGTAATGATTATAGTACAAAATAGCTCAGTGATTTCAAGATTCAAAATGTGTAAAAAGAAACTCTAACAGCATCCACATGCCTAATTCAAAATCATATTAAAATGCGATGCTTACTAAATGTTTCTATGACTCTCCTGAACACTCCTTGGGCACTGATGATGATGTATCAGTTCCTTTTTGAAGCACCTAGATGCCTAGCATGGGCATAACCTCCTCTTGGAGCCAGAATCTTAGTTGAACAAAGTAATGCATTGTGCATTTCACCGCATAAGAAATCTCATTACATATCCTAGAAGAATAATTGAAAAGAAGGAAATATACGGCTGCCAATCCCAACTATTTCCAGAGTTCCACAGCCCAAGAGTCCAGCCACCCATATGCCCTACTACTAGGTTGAACAACACACTCTCTTGTATTTTTACTCCTGTTACTTCTCCCCCATGTACATCAAACTGTAACTATTTAGTATTAGCTCTCTACTAATGGAGATGAGAGGGAGTGCAAACCCACTGAGAATAGGAAGCAACCTGAATGGCCACCCCATGCTTTCTTGGGAAAGTGGTCGTACCACTTGCCTTGAGAAGTGGACAGGCCTGGTGTCCTGGAGCGCCTGTCTTTCAAAGGTACATTAAAAATGCATCTACATGAGCAGTTTAATGCGCAAAAATGGACCTCTGTAGGATTAATTTGCCTTGTATTTGAGCTTCTGGTGTGCACTCAGACTCTTAAAGCAGTTTCTTTCCCTGGTGGAACTTATTCATGGAAAAGGATATCATCTGGATTTTGCCACTTGCAATGTGGCCTTAGCAGCTGGTGCTCTGTACAAGCCTAGGTCTGGCAACCAGTAGAAACTTCATTGCTGGTAATTCCATGGTAAGGTCATGCAGTCCTAGAAGTGCAACAGATTGCATCATGTCATAGTGTGGTACTTCCCTCCTTGCATCACAGCAATCAGCAATGGAAACACTCTCCGTGATGGGAACTGCTGCCCTCTGCAATGCTCCATCTCCAAAACGTCCCATAAACCCTGCTGAGGTTCTGGTTTGAAGTGGAGCTGATAAATCAGAGCTGGTAAGTGGGGTTTTGACTTGAGTGAGGCTTTTGAATTGACTGTGAGGGTACTGAGGAGACATCTTATGAAGCTGCAAATGAATGGCATCAGGGATATTCTGCCTTGCTATACTGTATCTTCTTTTTACAAATAAATTATGCTTAAATCAATTAGCTGTTTATTGATTCATAAGAGTATTGTTCTTTTTTATTTATTTCCAGGTGTTACTTGAGTGAAGACAGATTGTGATAGTAATAACTACTGCTTTTTCTTTTAATTTACTAAGCCACTATTAGCATTCAGAAAGATTGTATTTGGGACTGTATGAAGAGTGTCTTTTGCTGTGAGAACAACACTAGGAACTCACCTTAGGACTCCTATTAACCCTGGACTCTTCTATAAAACTTGCATGAGTAAATGACCTGTACAATGCATTTTTCTAATAGTCTAGTTGTATGTTTTATTCAAGTTTAAAAATACTTCACCCTTTTAACAAATGCTGCATATTCATCTAAGTAGTGGTCATTAAAGAGAGTGCCACTATATCATTCCTTCATATTTAATTTGGGGTAGAAAGAGCAAACTGTATTTTGAGCAAGGTTTATTTCTTTTCCAGTTTAAGTAATTTCTTTTTTTATCTAAGTTGGCCAAGTTCAATTTAAATCATTGTGGGAATTGTTGGTGAGGTGCTTTTATTTGAATCAGCAAGCATTTGGCCATGGCAAGTGAGCTTCTGACAAATAAGAATATCAGTACCCAGGGACATCTTGGAAAACTACAGTTTGCTTTTGTGCATCATGAATGGCTTTCAGTGTTAAAAGTTATGTTTTTCTTAAGTATTGTTCCATTCAAGGTAAAAAGAGTTGCTTGCTTCTTTGATTTTCATTCCATACTTCTATCACTGCATGTAAAGAACTAAGTTTAACAGGAATGCAGGTAAAAATCAGAGTGTTCAAGTTTCATCAGTTCTTCTCCATTTTGCTTTTTCAACTCAATGACAATTTTTTAATACTTTTTTTTCCCCTAGCTGGTATAATTTCCAAAATACACATTAAAAAATTCTTATGCGGTTTTTCATATTTGATTAGGCTTTAGCAATGCAGTAACCAGGGCAGATAGAGCAATATCTAACTAGTCTGCAAACCACAGAGAGTTCAACACAAGCATTTACTTGGCTGACAGAATATTTCTGTTAGCCTCCTTCTCAAAGGCAGAACAGGAGCTACCCAGGACTGCATGAAGCGCTTTGGCCACAGCGGATTCTATCTGCGATTTTCTCCGAGCCAGTGCTTTACCTGCTAACCTTCCAGCGTCCGTGGTTCTTCCGCAGGTGTGCAATAGATCCAACACCCGCAAGGAGACAGAAAGTCGATGTGTACAAGACTGCTCACATTTTGTTCTTCCCCAATACTCTGATTTTACTGAGTGCGTGCAAAAACTCTGTCCTTTCTATAGTCAGAAGACTAGAGTTTTCCAGGACATGGAAAGGGCTTATTACCCATGCAAGACAATCACCGTGAATGTACACAGTAGGATGTCCTAGGATGTTGCACAGACTATATACCATAGTCTTCCTTGGATTTGAGCACAACACAGTCAAAAACCCTCAAAACAACAAACAAAACACACATACACAAAAAAAGAGCCCCAAAACAAAACTAATCAACCAAAAAACCCCC